>PPJZ02000106.1:0-23827 GCA_003705955.2 Zygosaccharomyces kombuchaensis
AAAAAATTTCAAAAGACCTCTGTATCAATTCTTAATACCCTTGAAATTTTTCACCCAAAAGTTTAAAATTTGAGGGGAGGGGAAAAGGAGAAAAAAAAAAAAAAAAAAAAAAAAAGTGGAAAATGGACAAGCGACGCCATCAGGCCCTCGTTGAAACCCTTCTTAGATATCCTCCAGGTCAATCGTGGTGCCTTGCAGTAGCTTATGGCTGAGTTGAAAGAGCTGGAATATGTGCACAAGGTGTATGACGAAATAGCATCACATTTTTCGCAGACTAGATACAAGCCATGGCCCATAGTGTCCAATTTCCTGCTGAAGCAGCCCAAAGGATCTGTTGGCATCGACGTCGGGTGTGGAAATGGCAAGTACCTCGGCGTGAATCCAGACGTATTCATTATAGGCTCTGATCGGTCCTCCGGTTTGATTCAGTGCGCTCACGATATCAGCCCCGGGTACAATGTAGCCATTGCTGATGGGTTGCAGCTGCCGCATAGGGATAGCACTTTTGATTTTGCCATATCCATTGCCGTGGTGCATCATTGGACCACGAGGGAGAGACGTGTGGCTGCCATTGCACACATTTTGAGCAAGCTTCGCACTGGCGGTGAAGCGCTAGTATACTGCTGGGCATTGGAACAAGGTGATTCGAGGAGAGGTTACCACGAGGGTATGAAACAGGATGTCCTTGTGCCTTGGGTACTCAAGAACAGTAGTCAGCAGCAGCCGAAGTCGACTAGGCCTAAAGGTCAGCCCAGGATTGATGTCAGTGCGATACCACCGCAGGAAAGAGCCCAACATATCGCAGAGAAGAAGAAAGAATGGCAGCAGCTGCTGCTGCAAAGGGATCGTCAGCAAGTCTTGCAAGAGCATGAAAGGCCCGAGGAGGAGACTAAATACCGTTTCTACCACCTTTATCGCGAGGGAGAGCTCGAAGAGGACTGCCTAGCAGCTGGAGGGGCCGTGGTCGCAAGGGGATACGAGAGGGACAACTGGTACGCTGTAGTGAAGAGGCAGAGTTGATTTCCATGGTGCTGAGTGACCATGAATCGATCCATCACGTGATGGTGCTCGTTCATGTCAATGGAAGAGGAAGGGGGATTTAAATAACGTTAAAGTTGATCAATTAGTTATAGCTGGTTTCTTGTACATGCAAAAAAGTGCGTTTTGAAGGAAAGTGTGCCATTTGAATGGATCAAGAAACGTACTGAGAAATGCCAGTGGTCACCCACAATCAACAGGAGTTCCACCTGTCTCACGAGGAGGAGGACAAGTTGAATCATTTCCAGACAATTACCACTTTCCCAGAGAACGATCTTCCGTCGGTGATCAAGCTTTTGGAGAGAGACGGTTGGAGACTCGAGCTGGCTCTGAGCCACTATTTTGATGGCAATTGGAAGCAGCTGGTGCGCCCCTTGGAGCCACCACCGATACCGGATAGACCACCTACGCCGACACCAATGGGGTCGCCAGCGTTACCCGATGCCACCTTTCGGGCACCTTTCATTGCATCGGATAGTACTCTGGTGCCAGCATTGCGAACTGTTAAGCCTTTGCCCGTAGATTACAGAGAGAGGTACACAACGGTGGGGCTGAACAAGAAAAATGTTGGCATATGGGGATGGGATCAACAGGCAAGTCCCCTGATCATCATTCTCATGTTTCTGCCCAAAATCCTTTGGAAGTTGGCGATTGGGCTTGGATCTTTACTATGGGGGGTATTCACCTTTGGGTTCCGGTGGCACCTAGATGATGGGCCCAAAGTGTCCAACATACCTGCTACGCCCACAGATAAAGTGTTGCCGCTAGGTGAAACATTGCCCCAGTTGATCAGTGATGAGCGGTCCCTAGAGAGATTGTCAAAATTGGTTTGTAACGACATGACGTTTAACGATGCGCTGAAGAAATGTGAGCAAGAGTTTAAGTACTTACTGATCGTTCTTATTGGTGAAGTCGATTCCATGGACAACGAAGCCATTGACGTGAACTCGCAAAGGCTGTTGAGTAGAGTTCTTACCAACGACGCCGTTTTGCATTTCTTGGAAGAACATCAGGATGAAATAGTAATTTACGCAAGACGTACGGCAGAATTGGAGCCTTGGTTATTGGCAAAGGAACTGCGAATCAGGTATACGCCAGAATGTTTACTTGTGGGCAATGTGCTGAACAGCAGCGGCTCACTAAATGGCGTGACGAGAATGTCTGTGTTGTCTAAACTACGGGTAAGTTCCCCCAAGAAGTTCTACCATTCCTTCAAGATGGCGTACGACAGGTTCAACCCGGAGCTGATAGTCAGTAGGACGGAAAGGGATGAACTCAGATTGGCAAGAGAGATAAAGCAATTGCAAGACGATGCATACCAAGACTCGTTGAGAAGAGACCAGTTGAAGAAAGAGCAGCGTGAAGTGGCCGAGGAGGAGGAGAGAGCCAAGCGGAATTTTGATCTGAAAATGCAGAGGGATAAAAAGTTGAGGAACACTTTGAACAACTTAGCTTGGTTGCAAACCTGCTACCAGCACTTGGTCTCTAAGCAGTCCTCTGACGTGGACGGAAGGCGCGCAACCTTGCAGTTTAGAACTTCTGAAGGTGCTAGATTGGTGTTGAAATTCCCCAGTAATACTACGCTGCGTGAGATTTACTCCACGATTGGGTGTTACCTATATTTGAACTATTACGGGGATGACCCGGAGGGTTGGTCCCATGCAATCCTGGCCAAATTGCAAAGTTTAACGGACGATGATGAAGTGTTGTGTTTCAAATACAATGACGGTCCCGCTGAAGAACTGTCTGCTGACAAAGTACCTTTGCTTGTGCAGAGAGAGCTATACAGGCTAGGGGGTGATGTAGATTTAGCGGAGCCCAATTTCAATTTCGAGCTCATTTCCCCTTTTCCCAGAAAGAAAATTGATGCAAATGCCGATGTGATAATAGCGGATTTTGCCGAACTTTGGCCCAATGGTAGTGTTTTGGTTGAGGAGCTGGTAGAAGACGATGAAGATGACGACGACAAAACCGAAGGGGACGATTAGTTCAGAAGCCTAACGCTTTGTAAATATGGAAGTAAAGAAAAAAAAAAAAAATAGAAAAATAAATCAATAAAATCAGTTAGTCACTTCTATAGAGTATTAAGATGATGTAGTGACGATACAATGCAGTAATGATACAATGCAGTAATGATACAATACAGTAATGATGCAACTTTTCGTTGGAAAAGAAGAGAAAAGACAAATGCAGTGACAAAAGTCCACTCATGCAGTATTAGTACGGGGATACCTGCGAAAATCAACTCAAAATTACAACTCGACCAGAGACAGAATACGGTAAGTAACGGGTGAATGCCTCATTTTGTAAAATATCATTATAAAGTTAACGGGGAAAACGCTTTTTAGTCAGGTGTTGGCTCTGACTGGCCTCCTCCTCACTGGATTTCCACATGACAGTTAAGCCTCTCGAAGGAAGTTTGATAAAAATCACATTGGTGGGAGAGAGAGCGACAGTAAATATATCAAAGAAGGATGGGGGGGGAAGGAACATAAGTAAAAATAAAATCCACTATAAAATAACTTTGTTGTTGTTTTTGTTTTTCAATTTTTTCATTAGTTTGCGCTTAATTATGATCCATTTCAAAATTTAACTCAAAATTCTTGATAACTACAATGGACGACAATGGACGAAGAAGCTCAAACCAAAATGATCAACTCAAGTTTTGTGATTTTTGCATTTTGTATTTTTCTTGGAAAAAAATATGAAAATAATAATAAAACAAACTGTTTTTTTTTTCAATTTTTTATTTTAACCATCACCTGATAGGGGATCTCTCACGGGGAGGGGCATCTCTCGTCCTGTAAGCATCTCTTGATGCACCGCCGTAATCACCTCTTGGTGCTCCGCCGTAACCACCTCTTGGTGCTCCACCATAACTGCCCCTTGGTGCACCACCACCATAACTGCCTCTTGGTGCGCCGTAACCACCTCTTGGTGCGCCATATCCGCCCCTTGGAGCGCCGTATCCGCCTCTTGATGAGCCGTAGCTACCTCTGCCGTAGCCACCGCGGGAACCGTTAAAACCACCACGAGATCCGTAGTTGCCTCTTGGTGCGCCGTAGCTACCCCTGAACCCACCACCGTAACCACCTCTGGATCCAAATCCTCCTCTGAATCCACCGCGGCCTCTGAATCCGCCACGTGCAGATCTCCTTATTGGGGGTGGGTTGTCATCCTTCTCCACAGCGATCACAGAACCCCTAAACTCGATGTTGTTCAATCTTTCCAAGGCGTCCTGCAAAATCTCCTCGTTGGGAAACTCCAAAGCACCGGTACCGTCGAAATCCCTGGTGTTAACGCTGGAAAAGGTGGTCTCCAAACTGTTTTCACGGGCCAAGTCCTTCAGTTCCTGCCAGGAGCAACCTTCGGGTAAGTTTCTTAGCACAATACGGTATCTCTTTGGTGGGAGCTTAGAATACATCACTTCGAGCGGCTGGTTGGCAAATGACTTACCGTTGACTTCGTCAATGGCCCTAGCGGCAGACTCTGCCTCTTCAAACTCCACAAACGCAAACCCATTCAAAATCTTGACCTCCTTCATGGAGCCAAAAGGCGCAAAAATCTCGTTCAACTCGGCCTCCTGCACGTCGAAGGGGAAAGGTCTCACAAACAATCTCGTGATGGACAGCTCGCCCTCTGGTTGAGGAGGAGGTGGGTAGTATGGCTGAGGACCAGGGTGGTGGTGGTGATCGTCATAGGCATCACGGTAATCCACGGGCTCAGGGTAGTCGTATTTTTGCTGAGGTTCATGCGACTGAGGTTGACCCTGTGCCTGATGTTCAGTTTCGTGCACTGGCTCTGGAGCATGCCCGGCAGCTGACTCCTCTGTCTGCGCAGACTCTGGTGCAGCTGGAGGAGCTGCTTCGTGCTCTGCTGGGGGAGCCAAAGGCTCCCCAGGAGCTGCTGGTGCCTCTGCTGGTGCCTCTGGTGCAGCTGGTGCTTGGCTTTCGACTGGCTGGTTATTAGCCTCTTCCGACATCACGCAAATGCAGTTAGTTTTTATTATTTATTACCTTCCTCTATGTGAGTTAATGGTAGGTGTAAAAGAGTTGTACTTTGCCACCTCAAATTTTTCCTCTTGTCGTTGCCAAACTGGCAAGAAAATGTCAGACGGGTAACCTGATCGTGGTAATGAACATGCAAAGGAACGACGGCGTCTTGGTGGTACTAGAGCCGTCATTTTGAGCACTGCAATATCCTGCACTACCCTGGAACTGTTACTGAGAGTTGCTATCTCTTTACAAATAGTCTCTTTCTGCCCCTTCTGCCCTACAACGATGTATTTACGCCGCGCGAGCATTATAAATCATAGTTTCCACTCTGTATAACCACTGTACCAAGTGAATTAAAGAAGTTTGTTGCAGAACTTTTGGTTGTGGTTTGAGAGCAGCAAATCTGCTGAGATGTTACGGTTTCAAAGATATGCATCCTCGTATGCCCAGTCGAAAATGCTGAGAAGGTATCCCGTCGGTGGATTGATACACGGGTACGAAGTGAGAAGGGTTCTACCCGTTCCAGAGCTCAAGCTGACTGCCGTGGATCTAGTCCACGAGCGTACTGGATCTGAGCACTTGCACATTGACAGAGATGACAAGAACAACGTTTTCACCATTGGGTTTAAGACGAATCCCCCGGATGCGACCGGTGTGCCGCATATTTTGGAACACACGACACTGTGCGGGTCAGAGAAATACCCTGTGAGGGACCCGTTCTTCAAGATGTTGAACAGGTCGTTGGCTAATTTCATGAATGCCATGACGGGGCCTGATTATACTCTCTACCCCTTTAGTACGACGAACAAGGCGGATTTTGCCAATTTGAGAGACGTGTATGTGGATGCGACTTTCCATCCGCTGTTGAAAGCTGAGGATTTCTACCAGGAGGGTTGGAGGCTCGAGCACAGCGATGTAGAGGACCCTAAGAGCGATATTGTGTTCAAAGGTGTGGTTTACAACGAGATGAAGGGGCAGGTTTCCAATGCTAACTACCATTTCTGGATCAAGTTCCAAGAGACCATATATCCATCCTTGCACAACTCTGGTGGTGATCCGCAAAAGATTACCGATTTATTCTACCAGGATTTGGTCGATTTCCATGGTGCCAACTATCACCCGTCGAATGCCAAGACTTTCACCTATGGTAACTTCCCACTGGAGGAGAGCTTGCAAAGGTTGAATGATGAGTTTGCGAAATTCGGCAAGAGACACAGGAGTGAGAGACGACTGCTGCCATTGTCCTTGAAGAAGGACGCAGAAGTGAAGGTTAGTGGGCAGGCGGACTCGATGTTGCCTCCCGAGAGGCAGCTCAAGAGTTCCATGACGTGGATCTGTGGACAGCCCCAGGATACTTATGAAACTTTTCTGTTGCGAGTCTTGGGGAATTTACTGATGGATGGCCATTCGTCTGTGCTTTACCAGAGGCTCATCGAAAGTGGGATGGGGCTGGAATTCACGGTCAATTCCGGCGTCGACTCAACTAGTTCAGCTAACTTCATGACTGTTGGCTTGCAGGGTGTGCAAGATGTTAATCTGTTCAGACAAACGGTCAAGGACATCTTTGCAGAGGCTGCTGGTGGATCTTTCAGTCGCCAAAGAATTGAAGCCATCATTCAGCAGTTGGAATTGGGTAAGAAGGACCATAAGCCTGATTTTGGTTTGCAGTTGGCATGCTCATTGATCCCCAGTTGGACCAACCGTGTGGACCCTTTTGAGAGCCTGTTGTTTGATGAGGTTGTAGCGAGGTTCCGCGAAGACTTGGAAGAGAAGGGCGATGCCCTGTTCCAGGATTTGATCAAGAAATATATCTTGGAAAAGCCTTGTTTCCAATTCACGATGGAGCCAGTGGAAGAGTTTGCACAAAGTCTTGAGGCGGAGGAGAAGCAGCGTTTGGCTGCAAAAGTTGATCGATTGGACCAAGACGATAAAGAAGTGGTGTACAAGCGTGGGTTAATGCTGCAAGAGAAGCAAAACGCCGAGGAGGATTTGTCTTGCCTGCCCAGTTTACAAGTGAGCGACATTCCACGCAAGGAGGACAGCTACACCGTGAATCGATCAGATTCCAACGTTTGGTCCAGAGTCACAGATACGAACGGTATCAGCTATCTGAGAGCCAAGAGACCACTGGGCAACTCCATACCGCTAGACTTGTATCCTTATCTACCACTGTTTGCTGATTCATTAACGAGTTTGGGTACAACCACTGAGGATTATAGCGACATTGAAGACGCCATGAAACTGCACACTGGGGGAGTCTCTACCATGATCGATGTCACAGCGGACCCAGTGAACTTGCAACCACATCTCTACTTCAGAGTTAGCGGCTGGTCTCTAAACTCTAAGACCGAACACGTCTTTGAACTTTGGAGGAAACTCCTGTTAGAGACTGATTTCCAAAGACACAGTGACAAGCTCAAGATTTTGATCCGGTCTTTGGCCTCCAACAACACTTCTTCCGTTGCAGAGGCAGGCCACTCGTTTGCCAAGGGTTACGCTGGTGCCAGCTACAGCCCCACTAGAGCCATTGCTGAAAGTCTAACCGGTGTGGCACAGCTGCAATTGATCAATAGACTGAGCGGCCTGCTCGAAGACGAGGTGTTATTTCAGAGAGAAGTGGTGGACAAACTCGTTGATCTGAAGAGCCGTATCATCAGCTCTCAGGGGCTCGAGTTCTTCGTGACGACCGATTCTGACGTAATGGTTCAATCGGTGGAGAGCCAAATTTCGAAATTTCAGTCTAGTCTGCCCACTACAGCCTTACAGGACGGGCTAGATGCTTCCCAGTTCCCATTGCTGCCTACAAAACCCTCCGTCCTCATTAGTTTCCCCTTCCAAGTTCACTACGCTGCCAGGGCAATGCCAGGTGTACCTTACGTGCACGAGGACGGTGCCCCCTTGCAGGTGCTTGCCAACCTGCTCACTTTCAAATATCTTCACCGTGAAGTCAGAGAAAAGGGCGGCGCCTACGGCGGCGGTGCCAGCTGCAGCGCTCTGGAGGGCATGTTCGATTTTTACTCCTACAGAGATCCTCATCCATTGCAATCCCTAGCAACCTTTGAGCAGTCTGGAGCACACGCCCTACATGAGGCCCAGTGGGCAAAGGCGGATTTGGACGAGGCCAAATTGACCATTTTCCAGAAACTCGACGCACCCATCAGCAGGAAGAGCGAAGGTGTTACACTGTTCTTCTCAGGCGTCACAGACAAGATGAGGCAGGCTAGAAGGGAACAACTGCTAGATGTTTCCATGCAGGACATTGAGAGGGTCGCAGAGACCTATTTATTGAATAAGCAAGGTGCCAATGCCGTGGTGGGGCCCCCAATCGAGGGCCAAACAGTACCACCGAATTGGCAAATCAAAAATCTGTAAATATCACTTGTAAATACGCGCCATTGAGCGCTGCGATACTTTGCTAAAAGATTTAGTATTTATTTGATGTGTTTGTTTTTGGTGGGTCTTGACATTTTTAAATTTGAATAACGCGTCTAGTGGTAAAAAGAACAACTTGTAACTAACGTTCAATACTTCTAAAAGAGTAGACAAGAAGGTCAATTCGATTGTGATCCGTTTGACGAAATGATTCAGAACACCGTTGTCACTCTCTTCTGTCTGCTGTTGGGTCTCATCGCCCCCGTGAGATGTCTTCACTTCGACATTGAGGCCAAGGCCACCCCAGAGCCATTCTGTGTTCGTGATTTCGTTTCTGAGGGTCAGTTAGTGGTGGTAGATTTGGTGAGTGATGGCCAAGTCGGCGATGGCCAGGTGTTGAACCTGTATATCCGCGACTCTGTGGGTAACGAGTACCGTAGAAAGAAGGATTTTGCCGGCGAAGTGCGTGTCCCATTCACAGCGCCTTCCTCCACTTCCTTTGATGTCTGTCTGGAGAACGTTGCCCAGTACCAGGGCAGGTCCATGAGTAGGTCCGTCGAATTGGACATCGAGAGTGGCTCTGAAGCTAGGGACTGGAACATGATCAGCGCTGCAGAGAAATTGAAACCCATCGAAGTGGAATTGCGTAGAATCGAAGAATTGGCAGACGAAATCGTGGATGAGTTGAACTATTTGAAGAACAGGGAGGAGCGTCTGAGAGACACGAACGAGTCCACCAACCAGAGGGTTAAAAACTTTTCCATCTTGGTCATCGTGGTCCTTGTTTCCTTAGGTTTGTGGCAGATCAACTACTTGAGAAACTACTTCAAGACCAAGCACATCATTTAGAATCTTAGGTACCCCAGTTTGCCCAGTATGTATGCAAAATCCAAGTAAGTCATGTAAACTCTTTGGCCACCAGTCGCACAGCTCATCATTTCCACGATGCCCTGTGCCTGGTCAAGGCCAGCAGAAGTCGACGCCTTCTGTATGTCTTTGATGCTGAGAGCGTGGTGCTTCAGCTTCACCTGCGGGAAAGCCTGGTCTCTGCCCGACGCTACCACTAATAATTTCCAAAGCTGGTCAATGGCCTCCTCGTTATCCATAAAGATGAGCATGTGGTAAGTGCATTGCAGCAATTTGTCCAAATCCACCACATTCGTACCCTGGACGACCACATCTGCATTGTTTATTATGCCAACCCATTCCGGAGGTAGCTGGAGGTCTGTGAAATAACTTTTCAACTCCTGTGTGGTCATGTCATGATCCATGCTGTACTTGGCATAAACCGCCAGAATCTCGTCTTCCAGCTCCTCCGGGATCTTGGCGTTCACAAATTTCTCAGCATCCTTGTATTTCAAATCCTTCGGCGCCATTTCAAAACGATCCACAGGCTTTGAAGGACCGGTACGGGGCTCTTCCTGCGGCTACTGTGGTAGTGTATTAGTGCTCATCTCATCGCGATGGTCAAAATTTCATTACCCGCAGATTGAAAAAAAAAGTTGAAAAGTTTTGGGACATAAAGCCATAAAGGTTGGCTAAGCTACAAATCAACTATTGATGAGAGGTTCAAAGCTCTGGAGAGGCTTTTAAGAGGTTTTCAAGGGTTATGAGCAGTGCTGACGGTGGAGACACGCGTTTGGAACAGGATGCTGGGAAGGAAGAGGTGATTAATGGCGAGCAGATGTGGAAAAACGTGCCACAGGAGCCTACAGAGAGTAATGATAAGATTAAACAACCAGGGGTCCCAGTTGAAACAGAGGGACCAGCTCAAGCGGAGGACACGCTGGAGAATGAAAAGGCAAATCAAGAAAATGATAGCAATGCATTAGGAGGTGCAGAGACACCAGCGGAAAGTCAGAAGAGACCTCGTGAAGAAGAGAATAACGAAGGAGAGGACCAAAAGGGGGGTGAAAATGTGGATGAGGATGAGGATGAGGATGGAGATGATGAGGACGAGGATGATGAGGACGGTGAGGGGCCCAATAAGAAGCGCCGGAGAGAAAGAAATAAGTTTTTGGATATTGAAGCCGAAGTGAGTGATGACGACGAAGACGACGAAGACGAAGAAGATTCTGAACTAGTCCGTGAAGGTTTCATTACGCGTGGAGATGATGAGGAGGAGGAAGCTTCAGGCGATCAGAGGGAGGACAGACTCCACAGACAGCTGGATCAGGATTTGAACAAGTCCTCTGAGGAGGATGCACAGCGGTTGGCCAAAGAGCTGAGGGAACGTTACGGGAGAAGCAGTTCGAAGCAATACCGTGCGGCAGCACAGGACGGCTACGTGCCCCAGAGATTCTTGCTGCCCAGTGTGGACACAGCTACCATATGGGGTGTTCGCTGTAGGATCGGCAAGGAGAAGGAACTGGTGAAGAAGCTTTTCAAAAAGAAACTCAACCTGGATAGAGCTATGGGGAAGAAGAAATTGAAGATTATGTCTATTTTCCAAAGAGATAACTATACGGGTAGGATTTACATTGAAGCTCCCAAGCAGTCCGTCATTGAGAAATTCTGTAACGGTGTGCCAGACATTTATACCAATCAAAAGCTATTGATTCCCGTGCAAGAGTTGCCCCTGCTTTTGAAACCCAATAAGTCGGACGATGTTACTTTGGAGGAGGGTAGCTATGTGCGTATCAAGAGAGGTGTCTACAAGGGCGATCTGGCTGTCGTGGATCAGATAAGTGAAAACAATTTGGAGGTCATGTTGAAGATTGTGCCTCGTTTGGATTACGGTAAATTCGACGAAGTGGATCCTGTAACAAACCAAAAGAAGGGTAGGCGCCCAACTTTTGCCCACAGGCCCCCTTCGCAACTCTTCAACCCAACTATGGCACTAAGACTGGATCAAGCCAATCTTTACAAAAGAGATGACCACCATTTTGTGTACAAGAATGAGGATTATGTGGATGGATACCTTTATAAGTCGTTCAAGATACAACATGTGGAGACGACGAATATTCAGCCCACCGTGGAGGAGTTGGCCCGGTTCGGCTCCAAGGACGGTACAATGGACTTGACGACGATATCACAGACCATAAAGAAAAGCCAGGCAGCCCGTGTGACATTCCAACCGGGCGACCGCGTGGAAGTTTTGAGCGGCGAACAAAGAGGGTCCCGTGGTACAGTTGTGAAAACCGCTGGTGATATCGCCACGGTTAAATTGCCAGATTTCCCTTTGAAACCGCTAGAGTATCCTGTATCGACTCTTAGAAAGATTTTCGAAGCTGGTGATCACGTCACTGTGGTCAACGGTGATCACCAGGGTGACGCCGGGTTGGTACTGCTGGTCGAACACGGTCAGGTCACATTTATGTCGAATCAAACTAAGGAAGAGGTCACCATTACGGCCAATAATCTGACCAAATCGATGGACTCAACACCAACGTCCAGCGAGTACGCACTACACGACATCGTGGAACTTAGCGCCAAAAACGCAGCCTGTATCATCCAGGCGGGTCACGACATTTTCAAAGTTCTGGACGAGTCGGGAAAAGTTTCCACTATCACTAAGGGTAGCATTCTGGGCAAGATCAACACGGCTCGTGCTCGTGTAGCCACGGTCGACTCCAATGGACATGAAATCAAGATCGGTGACACCATCGTAGAGAAAGTTGGTGCGCGTAGAGAGGGTCAAATTCTTTACATTCAATCGCAGCAGATATTTGTGATGTCTAAGAAAATTGCGGAGAATGCGGGTGTCTTTGTTGTGAATCCCACGAACGTGGAAGCAGTCGCTTCCAAGGACAATTTGCTCAACAATAAGCTCGATTTGAGCAAGATGAATCCTGATGTCTTTTCGAGGATGGGTCCACCATCTAAAAACCAATCTGCACAATCACAATTTGGCGTGGGTCGTGATATGGCCCTCGGGAAGACTGTTAGAATCCGTGCCGCTGGTTACAAGGGCCAGTTGGGTATCGTCAAAGACGTCAATGGCGATAACGCCAGTGTCGAGCTACATTCCAAGAACAAGCATGTAACTATCGATAAACGCAAATTGACGTACTACAACCGCGAAGGTGGTCAAGGTGTCAATTACGATGAGCTCGTCAATAGACGTGGTAAGCTACCTCAGGCGAGAATGGGTCCCAGCTACGTCAGTGCTCCAAGGCACATGGCTACTGGTGGTCCCATCACTGGTCCTCCAGGCCCATCTCATGGTGGTATGACGCCAGGATGGGGCGTGGACGGTGCCAAGACTCCAGCGGTCAATTCCCAAGGTTCCGGAGGTGCTTCCGCCTGGGGGTCTGGTTCTTCCTGGGGTGGCACCTCAACTTGGGGTGGTCAAGGTGGTGCATCCACCTGGGGCGGCACTTCTACCTGGGGCGGTCAAGGTAACGGTGCCACTTCGACTTGGGGTGGGGACGCTTCCGCCTGGGGCAACAAATCCAGCTGGGGCGGTGCTTCCACTTGGGCATCCGGTGGTGAAGCCAACGGCGGTGCATCCACCTGGGGTGGTCGCGGCGACAAATCTGCCTATGGCGGTGCTAGTGCCTGGGGAGGTGCTGGTGGTGCTGGAGGTGCTGGTGGTGCTGGTTCTGGAGGCAATGGTGGTAACTCGTCCACCTGGGGCAACCAAGAAGGTAGTAGATCAAGCTACGGTGGTGGTAGTGGCAGCACTTGGGGCGGACACAAGTAGTAGCCCAGTCACTTTCTTTCTCTCTTCAATTATATGATCCATTTTTTTCCCTTCTATGTATGTAATTTAATCATCTATGTAATCATCATCATCTTAACGTATTTACAAGACCGACGCAGCATCTCATTTGGAGGTACGTAGGAAGTCCAATGGCTTCCTTTCGGGAACTTTCCTCTTCTTACTCTCTTTGAACAGTACATGGCGTTGAGCCACTGGATCGTATCTCACCTGCGTAACCAGCGGGGCACCTCTCAGCACAGAGATGTGGCGAAAATACCCCGTTGCAGCGGTAGATACTAGCTTAACCACCGTGTTCTTGGACTTAGCCTTGGCCATGGCAATGCAGCTTAGGGTCTTGCCTCTTGCGGTTCGTTGTTAGGAGTGGTATTTGTACCTTGAGCTCTTCAAAGCTGCCATAATTTTTCACGGATACATGAAAAATTTTAAGCCTGGAGCGATGAGCAGAGGATGGTTGACATTTACAAGAACTTCTGACAGTGCGAAAAAGGGACTTCAGGAAGCCACTGAACAGCCATTCGAATATTTCCCTTCCCATGGCCGACGTTTTGCAGCCCCAGGTTTACGAGAACCCTGATGGAACCAAGTCTGTAGTAACTTACAGAGTGGAAGATGACCAAACCTACAAGGTCACCCAGAAGGTCAGAGAAATCAAGGTAACAGAGAAAGTGCACAAGTCTGTGGCCGCTAGGAGGCAATGGAGCAAGTACGGAGCTGAAAAGGATGCACCTCCGGGACCCAACCACTCTACTACCCAGCTTGGTGAAGAAGTGCAGTTGAGATTGAGCAGAAACTGGAGGCAGATAGAGCAAGAGGAGACCCAGAAGAACAAGATTACTTCGGATAATGTCATCAGCTGTAGACTGTGTGGTAACGCGCATTACACGATGAACTGTCCTTTCAAGAGTATATTGAATGATCTTTCAGCGCTCGAGGATCCAGGTAACACAGAGGATGCCAATGAAGCAGCGCCTGTCGCTGCCTCAGCAGCTGCTTCTGCCGCTGCTGTACCTATTATGACAGAAGGTGGTAGTCGCTATGTTCCTCCATCACGTCGTGCAGGTGCCAAGGATCCATCCTCAGATGCTTACAGGGACGCCAGAGAGCGTGATGACATGAGCACCCTAAAGATAACGCAGTTGAATTTGAGCGCAGACGAAAACACTTTGAGAGAAGAACTATTGTTTCCCTTCGCTCCAATTCCTAAAGTTGTCGTGGTTAGGAATAGAGAGACCGGTAGATCTAGAGGCCTTTCGTTTGTTACTTTTGCCAGCGAAGAGATTGCAGAACAGGCTTTGCATTTCTTGAACGGCAGAGGTTTCATGAACTTAATCTTGCATGTGGAGTGGTCTAAGCCCAAGGTCAAGGAATGATGCTCTTGTTATCTTTTTTTTGTCTCGTATATATCAAAAGTGTCTAAGATTCTGTACTCTTTGCCTCTCGTATTGGTATGAATTATAAGGAATCGAACATGTCTGACCCGACGCTGTATGAGAGCACGGTGGAGTTCCACGGTGGCGCAAATGCACTAGTATTTATCCATGGAGGTGCCTGGATTGATACCAGCAATACGCCCAATGATTTTGAGCTACTGTGCACCCAAATCCTGAACCTGGATGGTAGAGACAACCTGGGCTTGTATGGCCTAGAGTACCGTTTGTCACCTGGTGTCAAGCATCCGACACATCTCTACGACGTATTGGAAAATTTGTACAGACTCATTCAAGCCAAGGGAATCGAGCATGTGCAACTGGTGGGCCATTCGGTCGGCGCCACGTTGGCATGGCAAGTGGCTACATGCAGCGAGCAGCTCTTTACCGAAAGGCATAAATTGGAGTTGGTGCAATCCAAATTGAGAGCCATCTGGCTCGTGGACGGTATCTATTCTGTGGACAAATTGTTGCAAGAGTACCCAGATTACGATTATTTTGTATCGCAAGCATTTGAACCTGCGCATCGATTCGAAGATCCCTCAGTGTCCATTACAAGGTTGAATCGGATTCGGGTTCGCTTGGTCCATTCGTACCAGGATGAACTCTTGTCGTTGCGACAGACGCAGTACATGTGTGAGCTTCTACAAAGCCATCTGCTACCCTTTACGCTGTATATCGACGACTTGGGTCTGCATAACCAAGTTTATTCGAATGCAAAATTGGCACAATACATAGTGAACAACGTCAAGTTTACTTAAACCCATATAGACTTGCCATGAGCAGCGATCTTTTCGCCTAATTTTGTCACTTCGGAATCCCACTCCACTAAAATGTCTCTCATCCTGGAGATCTGGGCGCTGTTGATGATCCTTGGTTGCACCCAAGTAATATTGACCAACTCGTTGACCTGGTCAATGGAGCCTTTCAAAAGACCTAGGCTGATGGCTCTCATTACCAAGTGTTCCACGTTATCTTTGGGAAGGTGGGATGCCTCAGAGATATCTTCGAAGGACAGAGTTCTGATGTTTTTGGCAAAGACGCTTTCCACCAGGGTCATGAGGCAGATCTTTTGCCTGAGAAACGACTCGTGTTCTGCCAGGATGGGCACCTTGGGGATCTGCACACCGATCAAATTGTCAAACTTGTTGAAATCACCCAGAGTCAACGCATTGAGCAGATCGAATATCCACTTGTAATCCGGATCCGCCAAGATGCTGTCCATGATAGGGTGGTTCAATAATTCGCCGAAATTGTAAATTCTGTCGCCCAAAAGTGCAGCGATGCTCAAATTGTAGGCCAATTGCCTGTTCTCATCCAAGTTGACCTGCTGCTGCATATCCTCCTGGTCCACAGTGGACAAATAGAGAAGACTGGTGTAGTAAAAAGAATTGAAGTCTTTCTTCAATCTGTAGTATTCAGCATTGGTTGAATAAAATGCACTCGTCACGCGCAGGGGACTCGAGTCCCTAACATCCAGAGTCCTACCCAAGTCATCCAAGAGATCCCTGCTCTTCATCAAATTACCCTTGTGCAAATGTGTCCTAGCGGTTTCAATTTCTATTAACAGACACCCATCCTCGTGCGTCTTGAGTCCATCGTTTCTCTGCTTTTTCTCGTCTATAGTTTTAAAGGATTGCTCCAACTCTGTCAGGTACTTGAGAGACTGGTCATGGTCGTGGTAATTCTTCAACGATTGTAATAGAAACTCCACCACGCTCAATTGGTTAATCCTGTCGTAGAACGTAGTAACAAAATCTACGTAGGTTGTAAGCCTTAGATCCGCAGACCGGGAGTCCTCAAAGAACACTTTAAGACGCTCTGTCAACTGATGCCATAATTTTTGCTGGTACAACTGTTCAAATTCATAAAACAATGGGGCCAAATCGGGATCCGCCTCTTCACGAAGTTTGTTCAAAGTATTACTAACCTCAGCATTCGATGGCATGGTCTGGGGATTATTCAGGTGCTCGTATAAACTCTCTCTTTGCCTTGGTACCTTCCAAAATGATCAGTCCTTGCAAAAGGTGGCAAACTCTACCTTTAAAATGTGTCTCTTGTTTCCTAGTGCTGAAAATCTATAACCCGGACAACTACGTAAAAGTGCCAAGCTAAGCAAAATGCTAAGCGAAGGAACTATATAATACTGCCATAAAAATACTGTATGGGGTTTGCGATTAGGCCTGTATCGTATCAACGGTAGTTCGTGCATTTTTCCATGCTTTCAGACACTCTGAAAGCCATTTGATCATCGATTTGGTGAAATTCTTGAGCATAGATTCCCACTGCGCATTAATGAAGTGTGACAAGTGGAGCAAGCTGTCCAAAGACGAGTGATCTACCTCGTTTATATCCTTGGAGATAATCTTGAAGCATTCTTGTAGCTTGTCAACTTCTTTCTGCAGTCTTCGGATCTCATCCTGTCGTTCGGCTTCCGTCAATAGATGGGGTTCCATTTCAAGGGAGCGAGACTTTCTGGTTCTTCTTCTAAGCCTAGGCTGAGACGTGTGCAGAGATGGGGGCGCTGACTCCGCTTGTTGTGGTTGTTCGCTGGATGGAGACGACTCTTCATGCACGCTGCCCCCTATACGTCTGACAGCCTCCGCTATTGTGGGAGATTCTTGCGCATTTTTCTGCAAGACATCCTCAAGTCTTTGTAGCTGATTTTGGGCCTCCTGTAAATTTTTTACTCTGTTTTCCCTTCTCGTTATCGTAGTTTCTATGATTTGGTACTGCATCTGTTTCAATTTCCTGAACTGTAGCACCCTGTGAGCATCGTCCAAAAACTGGAGCATTTCCCCCAATGGTTCCTCCAGTAGGGACAGTAGGTTTTCGACCATAATCTCTGAGCTCACGTAATTCACGTCAAATCCATGCCCGATTTTTTCTATGCCATCGGCCAAGGATTTAATTTGTAGCATGGATCGGTCGTTGGCAATAACATTATCTTCCAAGCTGAATGCATTGTAGTAGGCGCCCAATTCTGCAAAGAACGACGAAAGGTTATGGAAGTGCAACCTGTGTTGCCTGATCATCCTATGGAGCGGCCAGAATGTCTGCTTGCTTCTTTTGAAGATAGCCTCCAAGTGAGCAAACTGCGTCTCTGTTTCAATAGAGCTGCCACTGTGGGCCGAAAGATCTAGTCGGGCCACAGAAGTGGGTCCTGGAAGCAGCAGATGCAGGGGGCTCGGCTTGGTAGGGTTTAAAGGTGGCGCCAAAAGATTGTTCATGGGTAAGATTACGATGGGCGGTGAGCTAAGCACGTTTTTCCAGGCGTATTCGGGATCTAAAAACTTCTTGAACACAATGTGGTCCCTAATCTCGGGAGTGCTGTTGCAGTTGTTCAGGAACAGCGAAAACAGGCGCTTCCTCTTTTCTATTATCCTCGAATCGTTCTCCACTGAAAGTGGGCTTAAAAAGTATTTGATTAGAGGATGTTTGGAAGGAATTGGCGGGATCACTATCGTCGGTAACAATCTGATTAGTGCATGACGCAGCGTATCGAACTCAGAGTATCGTCTAACCACTTCTTGGCTCTCGAATCGAAGCACGTACCCAATGGCCCGTTTTCCCCAGGGGTCCCTGTACTCACCAGCTTCTACGATCTGTATCTCTCTGTCGCCCTCTGAAGAGGCACTATGGTTTACGTTGTTGGCCATGGACATCGTCAACGACACGAAAGGTTCAAATGACGTTGTAATATCTGAGATGGCAGTACCCAGTGGTTCCACATCTTCACCCACTGGCTCACCGCTTGGTTCCTCTTCCTCTTCCTCTTCGTCCAAAGATCCCTTTGGGATAAAATCGTCTTCACCTTCTTCAACAGCAGCTATCCCAGAAGCATACAAGTGGTTCGTCCCTGTGAATGGGTTGTTATCTTCCTCTTCAGAGTCTCCAAATATATCCATGGTAGCCACAAGATGAAACCTTTTTGCCCCAGTGGGAGTCCCTCCCTATCTTAGTGCCAAAACGGTCCCCAAAGTTCGTTTTCTTTGAAGCGAAGAGTTTATACTTTTAAAGACCCCTACAACCAGCCAAAATTGGGAAAAAATCAGTTCTGGCAGTCGTAAGAAGCTCCAAAGATTCCCAATGACCAGTCTCAATAACAAGCGTATGTGAGAATTTTGCATATATCTGGTTTTTGTTACGTGTTACTAACCTTATGTGGAAGCCATTTTAAAGGCATCAGATATTGTATGTGTGATAATACATAGACTAAGTGGAATCCGCCAGAACAGATATACTAACAGAGCCAACAGTCCGATGAATTGAGGGATAGCATCTTTGATATCACCCTCGAAGCAATGAATAACTTTGAAATGGAGCGTGATATCGCTGGATCCATCAAGAAACAATTGGATGTAAAATACGGTAATACTTGGCACGTCGTTGTGGGTAAAAATTTTGGTAGTTATGTGACACATGAGAAGGGGCACTTTGTGTATTTTTATGTGGGTCCGCTGGCGTTTCTGGTGTTTAAGACGGCTTGAGCAAATGGGACTCTCTCCTCTATATATATAATATTTTGTATCGTTACGCACAATATTTCTGCAATGCATTGTCGAAAAACGATTTGTCCTGGTCGAATGCACTCTGCAAATGGTGGCAACGCTGATGAAGCTGATGGGTAGAATCTGTTGATCTCCAGTCAAAGGATTCGATGATATGCAAGGTGATCCATGCCAACGCATCGCGCTCCTGCCGAGCGTCCTGCAACAGTTGTTCTGAGATCTGCGATTCCCTGGCCATTCTCTGCTCTAGGAAGAAATTGGCCCTCTGGATGTCCTCGACACGCCTTTCCAAAATGTGTTGGCCTGCAGTTTTCTTGTCGTTGACCATCTTTTGCAACTCACGCAATTTTGCCTTCAACTCTGTCATCTGCTCTATGTGGGACAATGAATTGACAGTGGCAGTTGTTTTCACCCTTTTGGTCAATGAGGCGTAGCGGAGCGTCGAGAGACTTTCGCTATAGTTTTCCGGAGACACACATGCTATCAGACATGTGTTGCTGTTGCCGCCCAAGTTTTCTTTCAGTATCCAAGTTAAGGCAGACTCTCTGTAGGGTACTAGCGGACTCTTGTGTCTGTCCGCTTCCGCCAGCAGTGAAATGACCCTACCTAAAGTGCTCAAGGATTTGTTGATGCTTGTACCTTCGTGCTTTAATCTGACATCCGCCGAACCTATCCTTTCACTGCCGGCGAGATCGACCAATTTGCAAGTCGAATGGCACTCTACCACGGTACCCGTCTTTGCATGGATTTCCCTCTGGTACACGGAGATGTGGAACACCGCATGCGATCTGCTGGATTCCTGGTTCATGTGTGTAGATCGCACGGTGCGGTTTTCGTTTCCCCTCTGGATACATGTAATTATTTCGTCCACGCCGTGGACTTCCACTTCTTCCAAACCTTCCACGAAAGTACTCTTGTTTGCCCTCTCTCGTATCTTGCATCTCTTTTGGCTGGTGGGCGAAAGCAGATCTACCACTTGTTCGTTGTAGATTTCGAAGGAAGAACATTTCACTTGGAAATCGGTGGTCAACTCGCTGCCATCGTCCTGGTGGCACATTTGGAATACTTCAAACAGTTCACGGCAGAACCGCGGGACGATACCTTCGTGCTGAGCGTCCCCCATCATGGTGAATGTCTTGCCCGAACCAGTTTGGCCGTATGCCAAGATGCAGCTGTTGTAACCTTCCAACGTGTGTAAGACGTAACTGCGCACCAATTTCTCATATATATCTGCTTGATCCTGAGCAATGGAATCCGTGGGTGGGAAGCAGTAATCGTATTTGAATTTCTTGGTAGGGGCACTCTTCTGTGGAGATGACAGTCTAAAGCTTTTCCTGTCGTCGTTGACCAACGAGATGGTATTGGTGGATGACGCATGGCAAACAATGGGTCCATTCCCTTGTGGGGATCTGACCCTTACGGCGACTTTGATGCGATCTGCCATGGCGAATTGGACGATGTTGTTGTTGTTGTTTTTAACTTTTAGTACTCGGCGCTTGCTTTTTCGCGATGCTTTTAAGATGGAAAACAGGTAACATTATTTTAGGTAGAGTATTCATTAGAATAGATTCTCCTGTAAGTAATATCTTAATTGTTTAATATGGAGGTGTTGTTGTGGGCACATAATTCAACCCAACAACTTATATAAGCTCACTATCTTTGTGTGAATGTCCCTTCCCCCGCGGTCAAATCTCGCTGCCACTCACCACACGTTGCCGCTCATGGATCGATGTCTTATCCTTAGCATCGTTGGACCCGTTGGACCCGTTGGACTCCTTGGACATCAACTCAATTATCACGGACTCAGTCTCGTCTTCCTCCGAATCGGGTTCACCCAACTTCGACACATCGTAACCAGTACTCTGCAAATATTCGAAAAACCTCTGGTCCTCCTCCAGGGCGGCGTTCTGGTGAGTATCAGGCAGACACAAGAAGGCCAACAGGGCAGAAAAGATGCAGAGCGTCGAGGAGCACCAGTAGGGCGCCTGCAGACCACTCGTAGTGCCAGAACCGCCGGCATTCTTGATGATATCGGGGAACACGTAGGTCCCAACAAACGCCCCCACTTTGCCCATTGCCGCAGATATACCGTACAGGTGCCCTCTCACCGGAGAGGCCACCGTCGTGGCACTCAAGAGACCAATGTTGTTGCCAGCGGCAAACTCGCCACACGAGATAAAGATACCATACACGACGACGAACCCGGCAACGTGCCTCTTGAGCACTTCCAGCTCTCCCGCCATGGCGTAACCGATGATGGCCTGCACGATGAGACCAACCGTGAGTGTGATACGGGGCCCCCACCAATCCGCACAGAACGCGCCCACAATGGTCCCCGGGATGTTGAACAGCGAGAAGACGACTGTCCAGCCAAACGACTTGTACAGCGAACCGCTGTCGCCAATCACGATCTCGATGAGCAGCGTCGAATACGTCGTGAACGCATAGGAGGAGAAATCGTACAGGAACCAGATAACCGAGGTGGTCAACACCCTGAACCAGTAGAATTTGACGATCCTCCAGTACGGCATGCGTCTGTGGAAGCGGCTCTTGGTGAACTCCTCGCTCTCGTGGTAGAAAAGACGCAGCACGAACAGGCTCATGGGCGGGATGGCCCCGATTCCCAGAGTGACTCGCCACACCGTGTTCAAATGGTCCGTCTTGCAGATCCACAGCACCACGAGCGAGGTAAATGTCGCTGCCACCCCGCCCACGGCAAGCATCAGGTTGGTGAACCAGCAAAAGTACCGGTTCCTCCTCCCCTGTGGCAGCTGGTTGGCCGCCTCTGCCGCTGCTGGCGAACCGCTGCTGTACTCGCTGCCGATGCCCAGCCCGAGGAAGAACCTGTACGCGGTGATAGCCGTAAACAGCCCCCCGGCGTGAGTCGCTGTGGTGCCAACACCCCAGGCACCGGCGCACAGGATCGAGAACACGATAATGATGGAGGTGCCCACCATCATCGAAACCTTTCTGCCCTGGTAGTCTGCGCAAAAGCCGAAGAACAGCTGTCCGACCACGGTTCCGGCAAACGCAATCGACGAGACATTTTGCATGGCATTGGAGTCGGAATACTCTGCTGCGTACACCTTCTTGAGGCATGCAGAGACCGTGGATATCGACGTGTTGATGTACCCGTCGCTAAACAGCCCCGCGCCAGTGGTGGCGATAGCGCCGTACTTTCTGAAGCGGTTGCGCCGCACCGGCTTCTCCACCGGCTCCTCCACCGGCTCCTCCACCGACTCCTCCACCGGCTCCCCCGCCTCCGCCGGCGCCTTCTTGAACCACCGGATCTCCTTTCTCGACTGGCCCACCAGCTTGTACTTCCATTCCTCGACACTCAACGGCACGTCTCTGAGCGCTGCATGACTCAAATATTTCGGACTAGTCATCTTACCGAAATGCCAAGCAAAAAACCTTAAAAAACGTGACACTACGGAAAAACACAGACAAGAAAGTATATCTGGTTGTTAATCTGCAACGGAACCTTCCCCCCATTTATACCTCCTCCGCCAAGCACTTTAGCAACACGCACTGCATTACATTTCATTGCACTGCACTGCATTTCACTGCGTCTCCCCGACGCATCTCAGCCTCTCTCGGCATAATTTAATTAGTCGCACACATGCGCGCGAGTAATAAAGAATATACACTACTACAAACGTGGGTCTATGCGTCCTCCTGCCCCGGTTTCGTAGCAACAAACAGCATCATGGGCGTGAACAGCCCCAAGCGACCACCAGCCACGAGCCCAACGGCTGCCTGCTCGAGGGCATGCGTCACCTTAGTAGACCCCTTTGGGGCAATGCCCAGTAGCTCCATGAGGGCAACCATCAGGGTAGTGAACTTACGCCCAAGGTAAGAAGTGCGGAAGAATGTGGCAAGGTCCCCAAGCGACTGCACATACTTCCAGTCGCCGGTCAAGGGGTAGTACCACGGAATCTCGTCGTCGTTGTTGGCGAGATTCTGCGCCACCTGCACTTGGAACCCGACGTTGACCAGCGCGTTGCGGGCCACGTCGACGGTGAACATCTTGGGGATACCGTCGCCGACTTCGATCTCGTACGCGATGCGGCGGTGCTCCGCGTTGGTCTCGTCGTAGCTTTCGTTCAAGACCCACTCGTAGACGGCAAAGGTTCCTCCGGGCTTCAAGACCCTGTAGATCTCGGAATATACACCTTCGAGCTCGGGCGCGTGGCAGGTGGCCTCGATGGCGTAGACTTTGTCGAACGTCGCGTCGTCGAAGTCCATGTGCATGAAGTCGCCCTTGACAAAGTCCAATTGGTCCTGGAGGTGGAATTTTTTCGCATTCCATTTCGCCTTGGCGATCTGGTAGTCGTTGTTGTTGAGGCCGACGATGTTGGCGCCCGTGAAGCGGGCGATCTCGCTTGCCGGGCCGCCGACGCCGCAGCCGACGTCCAGAACGAGGTCGCCCTGTTGAATTCCGGCCTTGTAGGCGAGGTAGTGTTCGTGGCGCGCAACAGAGGCGTAGAACGTCTCGCCCTTGTAGAAGCGGCTAAAGTGGAACGAGGTACCCCAGCCGTACTCGTAGAAGTCTGTGGCGACGTTGTAGTAGGAGTGGGTGCCCTCGTTGTAGTCCTCGAGACGCCTGTTCTCGGCCTCGGAGTCGGTCTTGCCGTCCCAGTTCTTGAGGTACTTCTCGACGGCCTGCTTCTGAGCGGACTTGTTCTTGGAGATGAAGGCGGCGAAGCCGCTCTTGGACCCGATGTCTTCGCCGTGGAGCTCCTTGGTGAATTGGGCCTGTCTGTTTCTCAGGGTGGAGGTGTCTTCGAGGGTAGAGGACATGGGGGGCGGGGAGGG
>PPJZ02000107.1:0-23720 GCA_003705955.2 Zygosaccharomyces kombuchaensis
GAATTTGGCAGCGATGCAGAAGAGGGCGTCCAGGGCGAGCAGCCCGAGCGCCCTCGGGGAGCCGAAAGCCGTGTAGAGCGAGAGCGAGCGTTTCACCGCTACTAGCGCGACGATGGCCCACTCGACCAGCGTGATCGCCAGCGGCGAACCCAGGCGCGAGAACTCGTCCACGCCCGTGAGCATGAGACTCGCACCAACCCACACGGAGTTGGCGTAGCCGTAGACGGTGACGAGGTCCACGTACGCCGGGGGCTCGGCGGATGCCGCCAGCAGTCGCTGCGCGACCGCCGGCGCTAGCAGCGTGTAACCGTAGAACAGCCAGGTGCTGTGGACGAGCTTGGAGAACTGGAAAGTGGCCGGTTCCACGCCGTGGAGCAAGCCGTCGATGCAGAGGGCAAACGCTCCGCTGCCCAGGAACCTTGCCATGACCACGGTGGCGGCGATCCAGAAGGGTCCGTAGAGGTCTGGCGGGGGCCGTTCGGCGCGCAGGGAGAGCGAGCCGAGCGTTTTGGCCTTGAAATCGGCGGT
Source organism: Zygosaccharomyces kombuchaensis (assembly GCA_003705955.2). NCBI lineage: Eukaryota > Fungi > Ascomycota > Saccharomycetes > Saccharomycetales > Saccharomycetaceae > Zygosaccharomyces > Zygosaccharomyces kombuchaensis. The sequence continues at coordinate 529 of PPJZ02000107.1, forward strand.
GGACAGCTGGAAGTAGCGCGAGTAGTAGTTGAGCAGGCCGGGAGGCAGCGGCGGGCGCGGCGCCGCCGCCGCTGCCGCTGCCTTTTACGCCTCCACGCCGCCGGCAGCAGGGTCTGTTTCGGTGAACGGCGGTGGGGGATCTTCGGGGTACGCCTCCGGTGCCACGTCAGGTGGCAGCTGCTCCTCGAACGGGTTTACAAAGTCGTCAAAACTGTCAGAGCTCATGCGGCGGGGCGGGTTGGCGTTGCGTGGACGGTGTGGCTTGCTTGGCCACTGCAAACCGCGCGAGCATCTTGCTTGATACTGCCGAAAGGTCTCGAGAAATGGAATGGAAGGAAAGAATAGTGCGAGAAAAAGTTAAAAATAATGCGCAAACCCGGAATCGAACCGGGGGCTCATCGATGGCAACGATGAATTTTACCACTAAACCACTTGCGCTAACTAATTAGCTGGGACAGTTGGGCCATTGCAGCTGCCTTGCCCACACGATCGTCCTCGAGCTGCCGCTTCCTACAACCATTATATCTGGCATGACGATCTGACATGGCATTCTACGGGACCCTCGATTTCCCTTCCATTCCCCAATGCGTCTGCTGGCAACACAGTCACACGTTGTGCATGGCTACGTGGGCAACAAGGCTGCCACTTTCCCCCTACAGTGCCTCGGATGGGACGTCGACTGTTGCAACACAGTCCAGTTCTCAAACCACACTGGCTACGGCAAAGTGATGGGGGACGCGACAACTGCCACCCAGTTGGACCAGTTGCTCTCCGGGGTGCTGGAGAATTTCCCACACGACTACTGCGCTCTGCTGTCTGGGTACCTACCGCACGCAGACTCCATCAGACGTATGGGCATTCGGTATGGGCAGTACAAGGCGCAAAATCCAGATTCCCTGTGGCTGATGGACCCAGTGATGGGAGACGAGGGCAAATTGTACGTCTCAGAGGACGTGGTACCGGAATACAGGCAGTTGGTGTTTGCCCCGGACCATGGGCGTGTCGACATCATCACTCCCAACCAGTTCGAGCTCGAGCTGCTGCACGGGTCACCAGTGACCACTCTGACAGAATTGAAGGACACGTTGACCAGTGTACACAAGCATATACCGATCATTGTGGTGACCTCGTTGGACGCCAGGATGTTCCGAGACCCCAGGCACATCTACTGTGCGGCGTCGCAGCGCGGGAAGCCGCCAGTCGTCTTAAAAGTTCCCCTCATCGAATCGTACTTCACAGGCGTTGGCGACATCTTTTCTGCGCTCCTGGTGGACAGGATCTACCGTCACCGCGCCAATCTGGATCTGGTGTCGTGTGTCAACGACGTGCTCAACGTGGTGCAAACCGTGCTACAAGTGACTGCGCGACGGTGCGCCCTTCCTCAGGGAGCCGCTGCCGCCACCATGGGGTCCCAACTCATGCAGGAATCCGAGTTGCGAATCGTGGAGTGTAGAGATCTGTACCAAGGGGCAGGGGAAGAAGTAGTCGATTTTACGTATAAAACTCTGTATTAACTAAACAGTGCATCGTCCTGTTCCCAGCTGGACCGGAAGAACCAGGAAAATACCACAATGCTGGAATAGATGACTAGTCCACCGGAGGTGCACATTAGGCAACTCATGAGTCCGATGAGGCGACAGTGGTAGAAGACCATTGGTAACGCCACGCCGCTCGTGACAAACAGCCCCGTCAGGAAATGGCCCAAATCTTGTGCATCGCCGGCACTCTCAGACATGAAATCTGCACCATCGAGAGACCCTTTGCCAAATAGTGAGTTGGGCAGCGGCGCCACTAGGAATATGAGAACGTCCAGTAAGGGGTAGTAGTTGTGGAAAAGGGCACAGCTGAGGATGACCAGCAAAAATCCCAGTGATAGAAACCCAGATAGCGATATGATCTTGGTCAATGGCGAAACTCTCAGTTCCATCTTTGTCTACTTGTTGCGTGCGTCTTTCTTGTTTGAATGTACGTGGTTTAAAGTCGGGCACGCTTTAGCGAAACCATCACCTCTCCTCCAAGGGAAAACGTGCAACGTCCGCGAGTTGCACAGGGGGAGTGCGCCGCACAGAACAGCGCCGTGGAAGACTGAGAATATTCTTACTCTGATATATCATCATTACGCTACGCTTGAGACCACCTCAAGCTTAACTAAATACAGGACTATAAACAAGATATCTTACAACCATTACTGCTTAGGATCCTTAGGCTCCTTGGGCTCCTCGCCTTGACCCTGGGAAGACGAGTTGTTCTTATACATCTGTTCGAACAGTTTCATAGAAGATGTCTGCAACTCCTCGGTCTTGCTCTTCAACTCCTCGGGACCAACGTCCTCACCGGATTGCACACGGGCCACCGTCTCTCTCAAAGAAGTGATTTGGTCCTGCACCTTCTGAGCCTCGACCTTGTCGATCTTACCTTCAAATTCTTTCAAAGAAGACTCGGTGTCATTAGCCAATTGGTCGGCCTTGTTGGCGGCCTCAATCGACTGTCTCTTGGCCTCATCCTGGGACTTGTACTTCTCGGCATCTTGCACCATCTGCTCGATTTCAGACTCAGATAAACCGGAAGAACCGGCCACTGTGATGGAAGCGTCCTTGTTGGAAGCCTTGTCTCTGGCGGAGACGTTGATAATTCCATCAGCATCCAAGTCAAAAGTGACTTCGATCTGTGGTACTCCCTTTGGAGCTGGTGGGATACCGCTCAAAGTAAAGTTACCGATCAACTTGTTGTCTCTGACCAACTCTCTCTCACCTTGGAATACCCTGATTTCCACGGAGGTTTGGCCGGCGGCAGCGGTCGAAAAGATCTGAGACTTCTTCGTTGGGATAGTAGTGTTTCTTGGAATCAATCTGGTAAACACACCACCTAGGGTCTCGATACCTAGCGACAAGGGGGTAACATCCAGTAGCAACACATCGGTCACTTCACCTGCAAGCACGGCACCTTGGATGGCTGCACCAATGGCGACGGCTTCGTCTGGATTCACAGCCTTGGATGGGTCCTTACCGAACAACTGCTTCACAGTTTCGACAACCTTGGGCATTCTGGACATACCGCCGACCAGAAGAACGTCGGAGATGTCAGAAGTGGCCAAAGAGGCATCCTTCAGCGCCTTCTTAACTGGGTCCACTGTTCTCTTGACCAAAGGTTCGGTCAAAGTCTCGAACTGAGCCCTACTGAACTTCATGTTGATGTGCTTGGGGCCCGAGGCATCAGCAGTGATGAAGGGCAGGTTGATCTCGGTGGATACCGTAGACGACAACTCGATCTTGGCCTTCTCGGCGGCCTCTCTGATTCTCTGGATCGCCATTCTGTCCTGGGACAAGTCGATACCAGACTCCTTCTTGAAGCGAGCGACAATCTCTTTCAACATGTAAATGTCGAAATCCTCACCACCCAAGTGAGTGTCACCGTTGGTGGACTTCACCTCGAAGACACCGTTGTCAATATCAAGAATGGAGATATCGAAAGTACCACCACCCAAGTCGAAGACGGCAACCACCTTGGAATCAGACTTTTCCAAACCGTAGGCCAAAGCGGCGGCAGTGGGCTCGTTCACCACACGCAAGACGTTCAAACCGACAATCGCACCGGCATCTTTAGTAGCCTGTCTCTGAGAGTCGTTGAAATAAGCTGGAACAGTAACCACAGCGTTTTTGGCTGGCTTACCCAAATAGGCCTCAGCGGTCTCCTTCATCTTGTTCAAGACAAACCCACCAATTTGGGCAGGGGAGTACGACTGGCCACGGGCCTCAACCCACGCGTCACCGTTGGTGTGCTTCACAATCTTGTAAGGCACTTGGTCAATGTCTCTTTGGACTTCAGGATCCTCAAAACGACGACCAATCAAACGCTTGGTGGCAAAAAGAGTGTTCTCTGGGTTAACCACAGCTTGACGCTTGGCTGGGATACCAACCAAACGCTCACCATCCTTAGTGAAGGCCACCACGGATGGAGTAGTTCTGGAACCTTCGGCATTCTCGATGATCTTGGGCAACTTACCCTCCATGATGGCAACAGCAGAGTTGGTAGTACCCAGATCGATACCAATGACAGACCCACCCACCTTATTCGATTGGAAACGGGTAGCCAGACGCATTGGCTTAGCGGCGTTCCTCAGAACGTTTCTAGCAGCTAGCATTGTATGATAATTTATTGACTTCCCTTACCTAGGTAATCCTCTGCATACGTAAGGAAGCTGCGTACTGGCAATTCTTGGCCTTTTATATTTGCAAATTTTTTTTCTTCAACGCTCCGTGAACGATCTGTCAAAGGGAGAAGAAAACCGTGGAACTTTGGCGAAGGGTGTGGAACAATTTGGAAAAAGAAGCAAGAAAAAGACCTAATACGGTTTCGGTTAAGGGCAATAGGGTTTTTGTTTAAAGTGGCATTAGAAAGTAGCCAATTCTAATAGTATTTACTGGGGTGGTGGAGGTATTAGACAACACTTTATCACCCTTGACCATTTGAATAATGTGGATGCAAGCATTTTCTTCCTGTACTCAGCTGAGTGCAAACATGCAGCTAATATCAGCAAAAAAAACTTACGTTCTTTTTGAAGATTCGTAAAATATATTAAAATATTTCAGGGATTCGGTTGTGAACAAGCAAACACGATCTAGGATGAGAGATTTGAAATATCTTTTTTCACTTATCCCTCTTTTTTGTTAAATTTAAAGTTGTATCAATATCGTTTCTAAAGCAGTGCCTATCTTGTGCTTGAATGATTGAATTAGTTTTCCTGTATGAAGCGGTGGAGAACAGGATAACCAAACCATCATTTAATTGAAAAACTAAGGCACCTTAGCATTGCAACCAATAACTTCCCGGATACTTTGTCCGGTGCAACCGGATAAAGCCTAGATTTGTCTCCTCCTCCTTGTCTCCTCCTCCTTGTCTTGAAAAAAAAATACGAGGCATCTATTGCTAGTACTTGAGCGTTAGCAGGAGGAGCGAGTGCTTTTGATACCGAGATATCATATCTAGCTGACTCAGTTCTAATTCTTTTCCACGCTTCGAGAGTTACGGCAAAGACCAAAAGGAGCAATAGTTCAAATTAAGTGTAGAAGCCCGTAGTAAAAATAATTCTGGACACTTCCTTTTTGGTGTGTGTGGTTATGACAATATTACTGTCATAATAAGTCTATTTTGAAATATTTAGGGCACAAATTAGGTGTCTTGAAAAAAAACGAAAATGTCAAGGCGATGAGCTGGTAAACTAAGTTCATCACACTCACGCTGATTGAATACCCAAGCAAACCGCCCAGCTCGAGACAATCATTGATCATTATGAGCTCAAGTAAATTACCTGTGGTGGATTTGAATCAAATATCTGATGAACAAGAGCTTTTGCCCGCTGTTAAATCCATTCTTTTGAATCACGATACGTTTCTGTTGAAAAACTACGCCAATGCAAGACAGCTGCATGATATTTTAGACAATTTGAATCATATCGATTTACCCGATCTTCAGCAAGGTTTTGATGCCAATTTCACCGGTGCTTTAACCCTGGAGGAAAACCTAGTTCTGGAACAGTATATTGTAAATTCGGACAGTCAGTGGAAATTTGATAGGCAATGCACGAATCCTTCTTTACAAAATTTGTATGTACGGCTTTGGAAAATTGGAATGTTCTTCGCGAAACTATGTCTAAAGAGTGTGGTTCCGGAGAGTGACCATTATGCGTTTTCAGACACTGAGTATTTTACCAAAATTACACGCTATTTCCACAACGACGATTCTTTGCAGCAATTACCAAGCGGTGAAGTCTTTGAATACCCTTTGACTCACAATTTCATTAATCACTTGCCAGTGGGGATTATAACCATTTTTCCCAAAGCAACTAACATAAAGTGTAAGCCATCCACTGTGAGCTCTGACGATAACGTGTGGGTCTCTGTAAATGAGCCAGACTGCCTGCTGCTACATACCGGATCCCTTCTAGCTATGTTGTCCAATGGTATCCACACAACTTCACCTCTCAAACTATGTCCTCAGAGTAATATTGTTCATCTCACAGTAGGCCCTCCGCTAAACACCGTTACTGGGTCTAAGAGTGATTCTTTGGCCCAAATGTTGCTCAAACAACAGATTGAAGAATACCCACAAGTAGCTCAAAAATATTACCCACGAGAAACGGCTCAACTCAAGTTGAGTAAAGCGGTGCACTTTTGCAAAAATCTATTTTCTATTTGCGAGACAATTTTGTCCTTGTACGCTATGTCGAGATCCTTGGGAGCACCCGTCGAATTGGGTTCAATACTGCCGCAGTTGTCGAATATGATAAAGAAAAAAATTACACAAGATGATTTTTTGAAGATGGTTTCACTGTGGCCTGCCTGCTACACCATTGAGTCCAATTCTAGAGGCGATTTGACGTTAGCCATGCCCAGACAAAATACATTAAGTACCCTTGCCGCCAAATCTAGACGCTTGGAATATGCAGAAAGGGCGGATGCTTGGTTACAAAGTAAACTCGAGCAGGAGACAATGATTACGGACCTTCCTCAAGTAAAATTGGGCAAAAGGCGAGGGAGCGATGGGTCCGCTGGAGATGTGACAAGCAAGCAAAGGCTTACCTCCAGGGCTCCCCCTCCTGGGAGGAAGTATTTGTCGAATCCCAAGGAAAAATACATGAATGCAGAGAAAAAACCAGATTCACAGTTCAATCTATTAGAGAGATTACGCGAGCGAGAGAGACGATCGGCTGCCCTTTTGTCACAAAGACAAAGGCAATATCAGCAATTTTTGACTGTTAAAATGAAGCAAGTGTTCGATATTTTATATTCTTTACCTTGGAAAAAACCATACACCGTCACCTATTTAAGCTCACTCATAGTGGATAGCCTTCAGGATAGTAACAATCCGATCGGTCTTTTGGAAGCTGAAGAGATATTAGAAAAATTGCAGCAGTTGCTTTCGAATGAAATTACTATTCAAACTGTAGACGGGGGTTTAAAAGTTTACAAATGGGCAAATTTGGATAAAGAAGGTCTCTCCACCAGAATTGAAAGAATAAGTCGAGGACAGACAAATAACGTAGATACAAGCTTGTAGAAATGAAGATCTAAACACCGTCTTGGTCATGTGACTTTGGGTTTTGAACAATCTGAATGGTGCGGTGGGTTATGTCAGCTGCTTTGTCATTCATGAAGAAGTATTTGAAGAAGTGCTCAGCTCCCCAGCTTCCCACATAATCTAAAGCGAGCGACAACGTTAACTTGAATTTGAAGTCATCGTCCATAGGGACAAACTTCATAGCTTCATTCAACTCGGGAATGAACTCAGTGGCACCACAGAAGGCCAGTAGAGTGACACCGATTAGACCATAATACATACCCTTGTTGTTTTTGATGTTTTCTCTGAAGGGTTCGCCTTGATAATTGACTGCGAAGGTGGAGACTTGTTGTACCAGTTGGATGATAAAAATACCTGTATTCAACAAAGATGGAGTAAACTCTTTTTCCAAATCCACTTGTGGTTCTCTGGGTTCAAGCTTATAAATTTCAGTGGTAATGTAGACCAGAACTATAATGTGCACGGAAAACTGCGATAGAATAGATCCCATGATGTAAGTATTGAAAATACCAGCCTGGGGTCTTTCCTTCGCCAATTTGTGTAATGGTTTGCCACGAGAAATACTCAAAAAGCAAACAGACAATAGCACACCACAAGTTGTTGCCTGACCATCTCCAAATTTAACACCTGCGAGGTACATCACCGATAGTGAGTAGGCACTAATCAAACAATTTAGAGCCAAGATCTTGTACATCTGGATTGTATTGATCAAAGCACAGCGACCTTGACGGATAATGTTTGTAACCGCAGAAACGTTTGCAAGCTTTGAAGTAAATGGGGCTGCACAAGAAGCATCACCTAACTTCAATGAAGGAACGTCGTCATCGCCACCACCAGCACCAGCAGCACTGAACAAAGTAGCCAAATCGTCCTTTGTTGCACGAGGACCTTCCGTTGGTTTAGCTATTACTTGCTCGGGTTTCGAACTAGCTTCAGCAACTGCTTTTCTCATTTCAGGAGTGATAGTGGTACCATTTTTCTCTAATGCCTTCAAATAATGTGGATTCTTTGGACCAGGAGGATACAAGTGAGCAATCTGTTCTGGAACAGCAGGTTTAGCCTGACCCCACCTTTGTAGAAGTTCGCACTGCTTTTGATAGACAGCTTTCAAGCTGTCTATCTTACGCTGCTCTGCCATCTTCTTCATACCCTCTTCACTACCGTTCAGCAAGGCAATACCAACGTGAGCCTGTTTCAAAGCGCCCACATCATTGGTACCATCGCCACACATCAAAGTCTGATATCCCATATCTTTCAAGGTATTCAAAATGAATTCCTTTTGAGTGGGTGACACACGCGCATAAACCCATGTGTGACGAATCAATTCTCTCAATTGGGCGTGATCTTTCAAAGCGTTTAGAGCATGGCCAGTAACAGCGATGTCATATGTGCTAAAGATTTTGTCCTGTTCAAAATTGCCAGATGCGGGATCAAAGTGAATACTGATCGTCTCCTCAACATTGCGGAAAACAAGTTTGTTGCTCTCCACATTTTCAGCATAATCTAAAATCAAAGTTTCCCTGTCCAAGATAGCAACTTCCTTGGCCACATGAACAGCAGTCAAAGGATTGTCACCAGTAATCATTACCGAACGATGAGCGGATTCATTCAACATCTCGATAGTCTCAATAGCGTCAATCTTTAAGGGACAGTGGAAAATCAAAAAACCATCAAAGTTCAATTTCCGCTCAACTTCTTCACGGTCCAAATCATCAATTTGACGTTGATTCAGTTTGGGCAGATTCTTAGAAGCTATAGCCAAGACTCTGGAACCAGAGCGTGTGAAGGATTTGTAGATAGCATCGTAATTTTCAGGAACGCTTGCCAATCTTTGCCGTATTGTTTCAGGAGCACCTTTAACAGCAGCAAAATGTTTACCTCCATGACACGCAATAGATGCAGACCTTTTTAGAGCAGAAGAAAACTGGAAACGACGTTGGATGGTGATTTTACCCAAATCCTTTTTGCTTGTGACATTCTTGTGTTCGACAGTCCAACCCAAAGCCTTCAAAGTCGCCTTTTCCATTGGATCACCGACAACATCACCATCATCTAGCTTAACCAAAGCGTGAGCGGCTCCAATGACTAGAGAGGTGCGCTCGGGGGATTCAGATGCAGTGAACATATGGCGAATCTCTTTTGGATCATTAGACAAGCCAGCCAAGCCTTCAAAGACCAAATCCTCGCCTGTCAAAGTACCAGTCTTGTCAAAGCAGCATACATCGATTCTGCCAGCGAATGGGATTCTGAATGGCTCCGTGCAATAAACATAAAACTTTGACAGAGCCGCCAAAGAACTGTTCACTGCCATGGTCAATTCGATGGGTAACTCGGGTGGCACCACGGACGTAATGATCAAAACACAGTCAAGAATCAATTTTGATTGAATTCTGCCCATCTTGGTGCCCTCAATCCAAACGTACCAGGAGGCTACAATGGCAAAAATTAATAGGAAAAGAATAAAGAAGAGCGCCTCTCTGTTGTCGACACCAACACGTTCAGCAGAATAAATCATCACACGAACCAAAGAACCTTGAGAAGTTTCAAAGCCTGTTTTCGTCACCAAGGCGGGGGTACCTTTATCTGGGGGTGGGGGCAAATGAGACTCGGTTTCTGGTGGAGTAACTTGTAAAATCTTGGTACCACCATGCAGCGCAGAATTCTTGTCCAGGCCATCCATGTCCAATAATTCATCCTTGGGGCGCAATTTAATGGACTCCTTTAGCAGAGGTGTAGATTCACCAGAAAGCATGGCTTCATTAACGATACAGGAGCCGTCTAACAAGATCAGATCACAGGGAACTGCGCTGTCGTCGGCCGTTCTCGTCACAGATACGATGTCCATAGGTAAAAGCTTGTCGGTTTCCATAGAGATCCATGTTCCATCTCTGTAAACGTAAATGGAAAAGGGTTTGACTCCCATTGTTCTAAATTCCTTCAGAGTAACTAATCTTTGAAAAACCGATGCAGCTTCCATGGAAACAATAGTAAACATGTTGAACAAGGCATAGTACCAGAATTCATCCAATAACCATAAAGCCACGCAAAAGACTTGGAATACAAACAGAGGTGCAACTGCATGCTCTTTGAAAAGCTCCAAAAATGAGGGGATGGGGATGTCAAATGAGTTGTCGCCATATAATCTCTTTGAGTGGGACAGATCTCCCTGGTTCCCCTCCCACGTCTGCAATTCACCCAGCTTTGGGGGTTGATCGATCAGAAACTTTGGTGAGGCGAAGATTTGCTCATCTGAATGCCATAAAAATCTCTTCTTTTGAAACTGGAAGAAGATTTGCAAAATTCCATCTTCCTCAACCCTGTGGATCTCCACTATACCGTCGGCACCATTATTTTCGGTAGTCTTGATCAAGATATGCGTGGCCTCGCCCAATTCGCTGGCAGTTACATACTTGAATCCAGCTTCAATACCCACATTCCATTCAGGCATCAACCACACCAAAACGTTTAAAGAAATGATGGTTCCCAAATATACAAAAGTCCATTCAGATCCCTTGATATACCGATCATACTGCTTGTAGTAAATATGGGCAAACGTCGCATACAATGGGAAGAAGAACAATGTGTACGGCCTTGAAAGAAAAGGCTTGGGGGACAGCAGCCTCGCCTCCTTGACCAGAGGACTAGAAACTAACGAACTAGGAGGCATCGCTTCTTTAGAGTCCTTTGATACTGGCTAAAGATGGCTACAACAACTATGTAAAGTTAGCCGTTGCAGCTTTTTTTTCATTTTTTGCCACATCGCTTGAAGGCGACGCGTCCATTGACATCAGCGACGGGTATCACCTGAAGTGTCCCGCCAGTGTCAGTAAATCTCGACTTTTGAAGTGTAAAATATGAAGCTTTCAAACGAACTAATAAAAATTGAGAATATATTTGACTATTTTTCTGATATTTTAGTGCAAACAACTCTGAGCTTTAAATACTTGAAAAATCAAAATCAAGGATCTAATTAATTAGTATCATTTTAATATCACTTAAAAACCAAGAATTCAAACACATTAATACATATCAATTACACCTTAAACTCTCCAAACCTTATCATCCGCAACCATCAAGTTGTTTCTGTCGGCCATAATCTTTAGACCCGCCAAATATTCTGATTTGGCAAACTTATCCTCGTCAGGTAACTCTTCATTGATCCGATGAAGAAGAGCGGCCACTGGGTAAGATTCTTCCTCAAATAAATCTGTCTGCATTAGACGAGCAATTATACCCGAGATTAGTGACAATCTTCCTGTAGATATGGTGCCCGGCTCCACATTTTCGTAAGATACGTCCACTGACCGCTCTTCCACCTGTTCGTGAGCTGAAGTAGACAAGTTCGGTAGTCTGGGTGTTCCACCAACGTCTGCCAATGGACCGCCACTCCCTGTACCAAAAACTTGCTGTCTACGCCTTGGGGAAACTCTCAGACCACGCTGCAGCCTGTTTTGTAAATCCTGCTCCTCGTGCGGTGGAAGGGGCGACATAGCCTCTCCCTCGTCCGGTTGCTGGTCCTCCTCGTCGGGGTTGAAGCGCAGCCTTCTCCGAGAAGGAGTTTCTGTCGAGGTGTATGGTATTGGTTCCGATGGTGTAGGAGTCTTCGATGGTGAAGGTCTTGTTCTCTGCTTCTTCTTTGGTGATTTGTGCGGAGACCTCTTGAGAGATATTTCATCTTCACTATCGTCCAAGCCGCCAAGGTCACCACTTACGTCCTCACCGAGTAAAGAGAACCTGAGTAGATGCACCGCAACCGCAGCGTCTCTCTTGTTTACCGTCTTGGAAAGCCTCACTTTGGCATGAGCTGTCGACAGACGAATCAAAGTTTCGAGGGTTCTTGCTGTGATTGGACTCTTCTTTGTATTTTGGTCATTTCTCAGGTCACCGTAATTTTTCACAATAATGTCAATGGCTTCTTGCGTCAACTGTGGTATAACCCTTTCCTTAGCGTACTGCACGTATTTCCGCAGGAAGGGGATGGTTACAATGGGTTTAATGATACCTCCTGCTGCTACCCTGGCAGCACCCGCCGCACCTTGCAACAAGGGATTGAATTTTTCAAACACATGATCTTCCTCGTCTTCATTGTCGTTTTGAGCTCTAGCATCCATGGCTTCTTGGCCTGCCTCGTCCTCATCCTGTGTGCCCACAGACAGCGACAGATTTAGTGACTCACGTATAGGTTCCCCTTCCAAATAGCCAGGCGGTAAGTATCTATGTGTACGCAGTACGTGTTCGCTGATGGCTCTGTCTCTAACTTCATTGATGTCATCGGTAACCACGAACAAGAGGTCGAAACGCGATAGTAGGGAGTCTGGCAGGGCAATATTCTGATGCGGATCTCTGTTGATGTCGTACTGTCCAAAAAGCGGGTTGGCGGCTGCCACTACACTGCAGCGAGCGTTCAAAGTTGTATGTATGCCGGCCTTGGCGATGGTCACCGTTTGCTGTTCCATGACTTCATGGATAGCCACTCTGTCAACATCCGACATCTTATCGAACTCATCGATGCAGACAATACCTCTGTCTGCCAGAACCATCGCACCAGCCTCCAAGCGTCGTTCTCCGGTTTCCCTATCCGTAGTCACAGCGGCTGTAAGACCAACACCTGAGGAACCTCTACCTGTGGTAGCGATGGCGAGTGGTGCCGTATTAAGGACAAACCTAAGCATTTGCGATTTGGCCGTAGAAGGGTCACCCACCATTAAAATGTTGATGTCACCTCTCAAGTGCGAACCATTATCTAAATTCTTCTCTACACCACCCAACAGCATCAGCAGCACAGCCCGTTTCACGTATTCATGGCCAAAGATTGAAGGAGCCAACGACTGCGACAGAATTTCAAAAATGTCAGGTCTTTTAGCAAGTTTGTTGATATTACGGATGTCGGAATCCGCCAAAACCTGTCTAGCGGAGACACCCGTGGACCTAGCGTGCAATGGGTATACCGTGTTACCGATCACCATAGTCCTGAATCCGCCCAAGCTCCCCGAATCGTTCTGCGTCAATCCACCGGCACCGAGAGATTTGAAAACACCAACCACGTTGACTCTGTCGCCGGGTTTGGTCTTATCCACCAAATCATCGTCCAATACCACATCTACAGACCTGGGCAGTTGCCCAGCGGGTGCGGATTCTGGCATTTCCTGCACGGTGATGCGTTGATGATCCATATACGTACAGTAACCGTACTCAGTGGTGAGTTTGTTCCCATCTTGATCCTCCGTTGGATATATTGCCGGTGTGGGGATCCGGGTCGTGAGTGTAGTGGTAGCATCTGTGTAATCTCTATAATGAAATCGGCCAGTCTTTTCCGCAAAATGGACCGACCGCAGGATCTTGGGCCTAACCAAGGAGGTCCTCGTTACAATACCCTGTAGGGAAATTAGTTTGTTCAAATGGTGCGAAGTCAACGTTCTTGGCGACAGCGCTTGTGAACCAAACGAGCCCTTAAAGGATAAACGCCATGGTCTCTGAGCCACGGGGGCAGTTCTTGCGACCTGTGCGGAGGGTATGTCCCCCACAGATTGTGCCAATTCGGTGATTGCCCTTTCAGCAGGTGGGATGAACTGAGCAGGATTGCCCAATATTCCGGACCAGTAACTCCTGTCGAACTCTTGGAGCTCATCAAGTGAAATTGTAACACGTCGATGAGGAGGACCTTCTTCATCCTCCTGTGTTACTTGTAAGGCGCGTACAACGTCTCTGTACGAGGGGAAGGTATCTAAAAACTCCTGGAATCTACGCACTCGATCTGAGAACAGTGCGTCGGGCACAAATGACGCATCTCCATCCATTGTCTCTTTGTATCTCGATCGATGCCTCGTGAGAGAGTGAGGTGCAGCAGAAGACGCGTTTTATCTAAAATCAAAAAAAAAAGTAGATGTTAGCTACTCGTAACAAAATGGCATCAGTAGAATATGTTCATCAGAAGTTGAACACTACTGAAATATTCCATCTACAAGAACACCAGTTGGCCATGTTCATTTACGGTTGATATTGTAAGAAAGGAAAGGAAAAAAAATTGTATCGACAACTGCAGGACTCGAACCTGCGCGGGCAGAGCCCAAAAGATTTCTAATCTTTCGCCTTAACCACTCGGCCAAGTTGCCATGAAAATCTTAGTGGTATCTAAATCCTCAAGATCGCTCTTTATACTTCTACACAGCGCTAACTCCAAACGTTATGCACTCTTAACAGGTTACATATATATAATATAGATATAGGTTTGCGAAAACAGCTTATTCACCCTTAGGGGCCTCCTTAAAGGAGATAGCACACTCCTCACCCATGGCGGAGATAATGGTGACGTTCAAGTCCTTACCCTCGTCGAAGGAAGCCTGCAAGGCGTCACCCAACTCGCCCTCAGGTTGTCTAACGTCGTCCTTGGTCTCACCATCCATGGTCATTAGAGACAAGAACCCATCGTCAATGTCCAACAACTGATACTCAGAACGCTTGACAAATGGAACCTCCATGTTGTGAGTGGAAGGGGACAAATCTTCCAACTTCTTACCAGTGAAGATGTCCAACGCAACCAAATGGACTTTAGCGTGACCGTGCTTACCGGTCTTGGAAGTCGACATGTCGACGATCTTGCATGGTCTACTCTTGATGACGACGAAACCGTTCTTTCTCAAGGCAGAACATTGTTGAGGGTAGGTAAGAGATGAACCGGCATCGGCGGTCTCAAAAGTATGTTCTTCTTCAGCCATTGTTACGATTGAGGGTGGGTTCTTACTAGGAGGGGATCTTTTCTTTGGAATAGGTGTCCTCCCACTCGATATTTGACGTGTTAGGCTGGAATATATATAGTGGGATGAGCAAACTGGGCAAACTGGGCGATGGATGGGAAAGGCCGATGGTTGAAAAATTTTTTTTTTTCTTTTCTCTTTGTTTTCGATGCTGTTTGACTGTTAATCCAGACATCCACTACTGTTTCGATGTGAGTTCCTCGAATCCTTTGGTAAAAAAGCGCCTAAAGCGACGCGGGGAGGGAGGAGGACAGAGGACCGACGCACAGAAATGCGACTCGGGGGAGGGTAACGGCTTCCGAGGCGCTACAGCGATGGGCCCAGCGGGATGACACGTACGTTGAGGGCGTCGAATAGCGCATGTATGGGGAACGCAGGAAGAGGGGTGGGGGGGCCCTGGGGAGTCTTTTCTGGGTGAAGCTGTTGGCGGTTAATGGAACATGATGGATCTAGCGTATTAGGGCGTTATTGTTGTTTTTTTTGAAATTTCAGGAGAGTCAGCACGTGATGTTGATCCGTTACCCTGTCTTGGTGGTATAGCCGCTGAAGCGAGATGTGCCACAAAGCCGGCGGTAGCGTGGCGAAGGTACTTGTACAACGATCCTGGGAGTCTACTCTTAACACCGCCATTGTAGAAGTGCTAGAAAAACCTAGAAGAATCCCCTGGCAACAGCAAACGGTTGGAACCTCGTCAATTAGAACACTTGTATGCGTGCTGTAAAAACAGAGTATTATCTCATACGACAGAGAAAGTCTTGAACAGCTTTTCGTACCCTTGTAGGAATGCGAGTTTGTTACAAAAGACGAAGAGGAGAATTTTGTAGATGTTAGTAGTTCAAACATGAGAAAGTTGCATGAAACTGAAGAATGTCGCCTGACTCTCTAAGACAGTGTTACTTCAAGGAAATCGGCAAAAGAGTCAGTCCCCGTGGCGTCCAGGCTCATCCAACTACATCTTGGAATGTGCTATTTATTTTTTATATTGCAAACTGGATGTTAGAGTCAGGTGGTATCTCTGCATAAAACTTTTGTAGTTTGAGCTCTCCCAGACAAAACATAAAAAGACATAGCAATTCAAAAAGAAAGTACAGGATTGGGGTCGTTTACTAACTCTGCATATACTATACGCTTCACTCAATGCAAAAGTTAAATTTTCAACCGTATGTAATTAATTTTTTTATTTTTTTCTCTTCCTCTCTTTCATATCAAACTTGTATGAAGTAGAAAAAAAACAAGAGTTACTCGGATAACCGCCCAAGTATTCCAATTACTTACACAACCTGCTACCGCAAGACAACTACGACTGGTTTGATTTGATTTTATTCAATAATATTTTCGTTGTGTCCGGGTATCTCCATATTAGTTGTTTTTTCTTGTTTTTTTTCTTCCATCCACATCCTGTAAGGCGATGTTGACCGAAAAATATATCAACTCTTCGCGTTTTGGGAAACATACACTTCGAACTCGCACAGAAGGCAGGGCCTTTCGAATCCGTTGTCCAGTCGCTTCCCATCCGGCGCTTGAGTCCTCTTTGATATCCCCCACTCCTCGTGTCGCGTGTTGACGGCTTTGTTTGCAAATCAATCTGTATTTACCTGTCAAACAAAATTTAGGCCAGCGCTGAAACAACTTGCTAGCATCATATACCAACAGCACAAAAAGGGCCTAAAAACACGGAGTATCTCCACACGTTTGTTCGTTTGCATATAGAAAGTTCCATGAAGTTTTCGCTTGCCCGTCCCACAGCTATCAGTGTCGCCGGTACGTTACTCACGGTGCTGCTGCTCGGGAGACTGCTGTTGAGTGCCCCAGCATTGTCTCGGCAACTGACATCGTTATTCTCATCTGTGGCCAGTGCGTCGTTACTGAGCCCCTACGCGCCCAACTTCCGCAATGTGCCCAACGTCGAGTTTTACGATTTGCGCAACTACCAAGGTGATCTAGACGGCTGGCAGCGTGACAACCGGATCCTGTTCCTAGTGCCTCTCCGTGATGCCGCTGAACACCTGCCGCGCTTTTTCAACCACATGGACATGATGAGCTACCCGCACAATTTGATCGATTTTTCATTTCTGGTCAGCGACTCCTCTGACGATACCATGGGTGCGCTCTTGTCCCATTTGGAGAAGGCTCAGTCGATCAAGGACAAGAGCCGCAGGTTTGGTAATATCGAAATCTACGAGAAGGATTTTGGTCAGGCCATTGGCCAATCTTTCAGCGACCGACATGGGTTTGAAGCCCAGGGGCCTCGCCGTAAGCTGATGGCCAGGGCTCGTAATTGGTTGGGTACCGTGGCGCTTAAACCTTACCACTCTTGGGTCTACTGGAGAGACGTGGACGTGGAACTGTGCCCGCCATCCATCATGGAAGATTTAATGCATCACGACCGAGACGTGATCGTGCCCAATGTGTGGAGACCATTACCAGATTGGCTGGGGAACATCCAACCTTACGATTTAAACTCTTGGAAAGAATCTGAAGTCGGTGTCCAATTGGCAGGTTCCCTCAAGGACGAAGATGCCGTAATCGTCGAAGGGTACCCAGATTATTCCACCTGGCGGACCCATTTGGCTTACATGCGTGATCCCAATGGTAATCCAGAAGATGAAATGGAATTGGACGGCATCGGAGGTGTTTCCATCTTGTCCAAGGCCAAAGTGTTCCGCACAGGTTCTCATTTCCCGGCTTTCTCCTTCGAAAAGCATGCTGAGACGGAAGCCTTTGGCAAGTTATCCCGTCGCATGGGGTACAGCGTCGTCGGTTTACCTCATTACGTCATCTGGCACATCTACGAACCAAGTACCGAAGATTTGCAACATATGGCGTGGATGGCTGAGGAAGAACGTCGCCGTGTCGAGGAGAATCGTCTAAGAGAGTTTTACGACCGTATCTGGGACACGGGGTTCGAGGACGTCCGTGATGACTGGCGCGATGAACGTCTGGCAATCTTCAAGAACATCGATCACACAATGGCACACGGCCACGAAGTCCTCGTCGACTGGTCCGACGGCAACAGCGATGAAAATACTGATCAGAAGGACGACTTAAGGCTAGATTTTGATCCTGCGGCAAACTAAGTCCCCACAAATAAAAAAAAATCTACAACCTATAATTTTACCAATATGACATTACTTTGTACTCAGCTAGTTAGAATCGTTGGAAACGACGCAAGAAAAAAAAATACCCTTTGAACTTTTCCGCAAGGTGGCAAAAGCGCCAAAAGAGCCCAACCCAAATCTTGGCACACTCTTTATCAATACAACAAAAGATCAAAGGTGATTAAGTTTTCCGTAGTCCATGGTTAGTGTCATATTTAAGGACTTTAAGAAGGAGAAGATCCCATTGGAGCTCGATCCAGGGTCTAGCGTCAAGGACACGAAGGAGAAGCTTGCCAGAGAGAAGGGATGCGAAGAATCGCAGATTAAACTTATCTACTCCGGCAAAGTTTTGCAAGATGGGAAGAGCATAGAGGAATCTGGATTAAAAGAGGGGGACCAAGTGATCTTCATGATTTCTAAGAAGAAAGGAACTCCAGGTGCTAGTGTGACGGAGCCATCGCAGCCGACTCCCGTCCAGCAGGCATCTGGAGCAGCACCAGCAGCAGCGCCAGCTCCAGCGACCCTAGCTGGAGCACCAGCAGCAGCTCTGGGGGCATCAGAAGCGTCTAGTGATGGTGCAAACCCTCCAGCTGCCGTGGTAACTGCTCCTGTCTCGACCCCGGATTTTGTCGTTGGTCAACAACGCAACGAAACCGTGCAACGTATCATGGAGATGGGATACGAGCGTGATCAAGTGGAACATGCACTAAGAGCGGCTTTCAATAACCCTGATAGGGCCGTGGAATATTTGCTCACGGGGATTCCTGAAAACTTGCAACAGAGATCGCAGCAGGCCGCCCCCGCGGAAGCGTCGCAAGAGCAGCAAGAGGAACAGCCGCAGCAGGAACAACAGGCAGCCGCTCAACCCGCTGAACATCAGGAAGGGGAGGATTTGTTCGCCCAGGCTGAGCAACGTACACAAAGCGGACCGGCTTCCGCGGAAGGTGCAGCGGCAGCAGCAGAAAGTGCCCAAGGTGGTGTTCCGGGATCGATAGGACTGACTATGGAGGACCTTCTCGCGCTGAGACAAGTTGTCTCGGGGAACCCAGAGGCATTGGCCCCTCTACTCGAGTCGTTAAGCGCTCGCTACCCTCAATTGCGTGAACAAATAATGTCCAACCCGGAGATGTTTGTGTCAATGCTTTTGGAGGCGGTAGGTGAAAATTTCCAAGAGGCTATGACGGATTTTGAAACCGCAGAAGGTGGGCAAGAATTGGAGGCCCAAGAAACGTTGCAAGTGGAGCTTACGGAGAGCGACGAGCAGGCCATAACGCGACTATGCGAGCTAGGATTTGAGCGTTCCTTGGCGATACAAGTTTATTTTGCCTGTGGCAAGAACGAGGAAATCGCTGCAAACATGTTGTTGAATGATTACGTTGATTGAGTTGTGGCAAGGCGAACACCGAGAGCGAGCATCAAGCAGACCAGGAGAGATTCCACAGAAAGGACCTCAGGGGCCAGTGTATATATATATTTAGCGCTGTGACTACTATAATATGTCGAGCAAATGGCCATTGGCGGACGGCATCGTTAAGAGTTGATCATAATAAACTGCAAAATAAATTAATTTTGTCCAAGCCCTCTCCGGCAACTATTTGGTGACAGTCGGCGAACACCGGCTTTAAATCAAAGGAGTCGTGTGGGCTTCCAAGGATGTATCGCATCAAAGAGCAGGCCTTTGCATGATATACTTGCTACAGGAAGACGTAAATTCAAAAGTTGCATGCCAGAATGCTTTTTTTTTCGCTTTTGTAGAATAAAAATACTCCTTCGAATTATATATCCACAGATTTACATTAACTACAACCTGCCCTCCTTTTTCAGGATTTGAGCAGCGGTATCGTACACAACGTTCTCTAAACTGTTGAATGGAAATCCTAGAATTTCCTTGGTGTAGGTATTGTCAAACGTTGCGCCCCCAGTTTGGTTTGCCTTCCCTGGAGTCGGACCCTCCGCAATTTTACCCCGTAGCTGGGGAAATTTGGCATTAAGTATGTCAACTACCCCTTGAGTGTTGACAGCGCCATTGGAAAGACCCAATCTCTTGCCTACAGTGTCATCCTTCTGGAAGGCGATCAAGTGGGCCTTGGCCACATCGCGCACGTCGATGTAGTTCCCCTGTATATTTGACAACTTGTCACCTAGAGAAGAGTGCAATGGGAGATTGATCACCTCATTGGAAGTGTTCAGCTGTTCTTTAACATCCTCATCGAACTTCTGAGGTCCAAATACTAGAACTGGGTTGACGGTAGTCAATTTAAACTTTACCAAGTCCTTATTTGTGTCCCAAAATTCCCAAGCATTCAATTCAGCAAACTTTTTGGAGGCACGGTACGCATTGGAAGGATCGGTCCTGCAACCTTCCCAACTGGTTGGGTTCCAACTCTTTTCTGTAAAAACAACCGAACTGTCACCCAATTTTGAGGGATCCAAAATGGCTGCATAGGAGGAAGTAACCACCAAACGCTCAACGGTTCCCGATCCATATTTCTTTATGGCATTTAAGATACCTTTAGTACCGTTCACTGCTGGAATCAACAAATCCTTCTCATACTCGGTAGTCTTATAGTGAAATGGCGACGCCGTGTGCAGAACAATTTTGATTTCTTGGGCCCTCTTTTCAAAGACCTGGTCAAAGGCATTCACAACGGAGATGTCTGGCACTATCTCAAAGGACAACTTTGATCCCTTGCCAAATTGCCTCATTAGTTTCTCGGCTTTATCATGCGACCTTACAGTCCCAATGACTTCGTAACCTTCTTCAAGTAAGTAATAGACTACCCATTGGGCAATGAATCCAGTAGCACCAGTAACTAGAACTGCCATTTTTGTCTGAACGATTGAATCTATCGACGACCTCTTTCCACCCCTGAAGAAATCAATCTACAATGGCAAGTTTATATATCAATTGAACCTTTATAATTTTTGCACTGTCCGGTTGCTACATTAGCGTTGGAAGGCACCCCATCCCCTGGGCGTAGACGCGCCATGGGCAAAATAGACTGAAGGTCATGCTGTCGAACTACACCGCAAGGACTTTGAGCCATCGTAACGGCAGCGGACGCCACGCTTCGATTTGAACACTTTCTTTATTAAATGAGGTTCTTATCTCATTTGTTACCACTCCCGCTGGAAAGCGGAGGTTAAAGACCCGCCTCGTTTATCCATCGCATACAGTACTAGAAACATCAACAAAAGAGGCAATATGGTTGCATTCTTATTGATGTAGTTCTTAAATAGTAAATGAAGCTCAATCCCTTCGAATTTCAAGATGAAAGGAGCCCTTTTGGGAAGGTTAGAACAAAGCTATATGATAACTGTCTGATTTAAGAGGAAAAACTAACTTGAATTCACTTAATTTTACGTTTACAAATAACAGACGAACTGAGACTTTCTAGAGTTAATCTGTGGCGGGAAAGTTATGGTTTATAGCTGATAGAGGTCAAAAAATTTAGTGCTGAGTGTTGCGTAGGATATTTTAGTAGAAGCGTTTCTATCTCGGAACCTCCCGCATGTGCGTCCTTCTTTTCCTCTCCTTTTAAAACTCTTGTTTCGGGCAGATATATTTACCTCGTGAATTTGTTGGACCTTTCCAAAAAAGGTGTAAATTAGATTGGCACGGAGAATAGCCAATGTAAATTTCCACTGGCTTGGGAACCTACTGCGTCTATTCCCATACAATGGGTTGATCAACCTTGCAGCCTTATAACTGATTTAGTAGCAGGTCCTAACCACAGTGCTAAAATTTGGACGCGAACGCCTGGCTACAGAGCGGCGCCATTGAAGTTCCAAGGCAAGGATATATGCTCATTCTCGATCACGCCGCAAACAAAACATTAGACGCCCGAGTCTCGACCTGCGACGCAGTGTACCCACAACTAGAGCGAAATTGATATTTTGGAACTACTAGAAGCACAATCTGGCCTAATGGATGGGAGTCTTTTCAACCCGAAAGCGCTCTATAGAATTGGAAATTCTTGAAATTCTCTTGAAATCTAATACAATTACGACGCTCTATATTTTTTTTCTTGTTTATCGCAGACGTTCAGAGTACAATCAATAAGTGTATCCAGCATCATATTACGAGATGATTCGTAAGTATATGCTGCTAGGCCCACAAAGCATACCGAAAACTGACTAGCCCTTACTAACGACGTGCACCCATTCCGTTAATATGTAGCGGCCCAACTACACTCTGACCATTAATAGTATGGCTACCCTTAAAGGAGAGTAGTGAGCGCGCACGTTCTTTCGGAGATGTCGCGAGCGCAAATAGATACCAAGTCAGACTGGGGTAGGTCCACAGACGTTGCTAGCATCGCTAGCGAAACCCTCGAGCTCAGGGAACCTCGAAGAGGATTTATTGGAACGAGGAGGTTGGAACCTTCTTTTAAAGAATTCCAAGCATTCCTTACCATCGAAAAAGTTCTCACCTGCTCCGTTCCAAACTCCCACTTCGTGCAAGTACTGATCCATGTACCTTGCTATCTGATCCCATTTGTCCATATCGTTGCCCGGAGCCACACGGATTATTGTTGCTAAAAATTTGACGCCTGACTTGACGCCTAGCTTACCGAACCTGTAGTTGCAATGCATCTTGTAGCCATTAAAAATGATCATGATGGGGAAAACAGACCCCAAATATTGGCGAGTGAGTACGAGACTTGCAGACCACAAGAGATATACCAAAAAATGTCTAGAAAAGCAATAACTTTTATGAAATGTAATTTTTGAATAACATTCATCCTTTGGTAAGCGGTCATATTCTGAAGAAGGCTCTATTAGAGCCTTCTGCAGAAAATGTTCAAAATTTTGGTTTATTGCTCGTTGATAGAGTTCTATAGCGTCGGCAATGATATCTTTTTCACTCTCTAAAGGATCCTTATTGAGTTTCCCTTGGAAAAAGGGTTTTACAACATGCCCTCTGAAGGATGAAGAGCATTCGTCACCATTGAAAAAGAAATGAGGTGTATGCCAGCAATGTTCTTCAATAAGCAAATAATTCATTTGGCATGCTACATCGTCCCATTTCCCAGCATCCAACCCTGGATCTTCTGCTAGAACAACATGTGCTAGGTTTACCTTATTTCGAGAAACAACCCGGTATCTCATATAGAAGTAGCTTAGCGGAGAGAGTAGCGAAACATAGAGGAGCGTAACGAGGATAAGAATTAAAGCAGCAGGATTCAAGGGGTTCCTAATGAACAGTAGACCACATATGAGAAAGATGGATAACAATGAGCCAATCCAAGGAAGATAAGTT
>PPJZ02000108.1:0-22824 GCA_003705955.2 Zygosaccharomyces kombuchaensis
GATTGACGTAGCGCAGCGTAGCAGCGCTACGTTCCCTCTCCACTTCTCCTACCCCACCCTGCCGCTACGCCCCCCCCTCTTTTTTCTTTCTTCTTCCACTCCGTCGAAGAGCGCTACTCCCTGACAGATATAAGATCGAGGGTTTCCCCGGAAAGAATTTTTCTTTTTTTCTTTCTTGGGTTTCTCCTGGTGCAGTTTTGCTCTGGGATCGTTTTGCCTCTCTGCTATATATACGCACTCTCATTCAGACTCACACAGATACACACCCGCTTGTCTAGAGGTTCAAGTCACACATACATTCAAGACATATGTTCGCACGAGGTAGCAAGTTTGTACCAAGGGCCCTGGCGTTCGCCGGGGTCGCAGGCGCCGGGGCGCTCGGTGTGCAGCATTACAGCGAGTCGAAAAGACAGCTCGCGTTGAGGAACGAGGTTCCTCACGCTTCGCTCGTGGAGAAACCGCGTGTGAACCTGCCCACTAGGGAGGAGCTGCTGTCAGACTTGCGCAAGACGGACCAATTCGACGTCTTGGTGATTGGCGGCGGCGCGTCCGGGTCCGGTTGTGCGCTGGATGCGGCCACGAGGGGGCTCAACGTGGCATGCGTGGAGGCGTACGATTTTGCGTCGGGGACTTCGTCGAAGTCGACCAAGATGGCGCACGGCGGGGTGCGGTACCTGGAGAAGGCTGTTTTTGAGCTGTCCAAGGCGCAACTGGACCTGGTGGTCGAGGCTCTCAACGAGCGCGGTCACATGCTCGAGACGGCTCCGCACCTGTGCAAGATCCTGCCCATCATGATCCCTGTGTACTCGTACTGGCAGGTTCCGTACTTCTTTGCCGGCTGCAAGATGTACGACTGGTTCGCAGGCAAGCAGAACCTGAGGTCTTCGTACCTGCTGTCCAAGTCGTCGGCCTCGGAGCTGGCGCCCATGCTGGACGAAAGCAAGCTGAAAGCCGGGCTCGTGTACCACGACGGGTCCTTCAACGACTCGCGCATGAATGCGACTCTGGCCATCACCGCGATCGAGCAAGGCGCCACCGTTCTAAACTACATGAAAGTGATGCGGCTCGTCAAGGACCCGGCGACGGAGCGGATCACCGGGGCCGTCGTGATGGACCGCGAGACCGGGGAGGAGTTTGACGTGAAGTCCAAAGTCGTGGTCAATGCCACGGGGCCTTACTCCGACCTGATCCTGCAGATGGACCAGAACAAAGATGGCCTGCCGGACCCCATGCCGCCTCAGCCGGCCGATGCTTCCATCGGCACCGCGATCGCGGTGAGCAAGCCAAACATGGTGGTCCCCAGTGCGGGCGTTCACATCATCCTGCCCTCCTACTACTGTCCCAAGAACGTGGGTCTCCTGGACGTGAAGACTGCTGACGGCAGAGTCATGTTTTTCTTGCCTTGGCAGGGCAAGGTGCTCGCCGGTACCACGGATATTCCCATGAAGAGTGTTCCCCAGAACCCTACCGCCACTGAGGCCGACATCCAGGACATTTTACGCGAATTGCAACACTACATCAAGTTCCCCGTGAGAAGGGAGGACGTCTTGTCCGCCTGGGCCGGCATCAGACCTCTGGTCATGGATCCCAGAAAGAAGAAGAACGGCGGCAAAGGTGGCACCGAGGACTTGGTGAGGAACCATCTGATCTTTACCAGCGACCACGGATTGATCACCTTGGCCGGTGGTAAATGGACCACCTACAGGGAGATGGCAGAGCAGACCATCGACACCGTTGTGAAGGAGGGCGGCTTCTCCGTGAAACCATGCATCACGAGGAAATTGAAACTGGCAGGTGCGGAGAATTGGAATCCGAACTTGAGTGCCCTTTTGGCTCAAAGGTATGGGTTATCGCAGGCCATGGCCATCCATCTTTCCAACAACTACGGAACGAGAGCTCCCCTAATCTGTGAGTTGTTCGAAGACGACGTAAGAAACCAATTGCCAGTGGCCCTTGGTGGCAGGGAAAATGTGACCGTGCTAAACAATGTCAATTTTGATTCCTTCCGGTATCCGTTCACCATCGGTGAATTGATGTATTCGATCCACAACGAATACGCTAGGAGGGCCACGGATTTCCTCATGAGAAGAACGAGATACGCCTACCTGGATGCGGCCAACGCGTTGGGTGCTGTGGAAGGTACTGTCAAGATCATGGGTGATGAACTCAACTGGGATACTAAAAGGAGACAGGATGAAGTCGAAGAATGCACCGAATTCATAAAGACATTTGGTGTGTAAAAAAAAAAAAAAAAAAAAAAAAAAAAAAAGCGACGACAATGCGTGATGACTGTTTTTCTTCCATTTTCATATTCATTCATATTCATATTATATCTTCCATTTCATTTCATTTTTTTTTTTGTTTGATGTATTATTTTTCTTTTTAATAGATTGACGTAAAAAAAAAATAAAAAAATAAAAGGGAAACATTACTATATCATTATCATTAATTGCTATTATTATTATTATGATCCTTAGCCATCAGCAGTGGATGGCGGAATATAATGATGTGAGGGCCCCGTTTCCGTTTCAAAGAGTTAACCGATTCTCTCATAAAACAAGACATAGACGTCGCTGCTGGAGATCTTGGTCACCCCCTTTTCCAAGTTGCCATGGTTGACCTCGTGCTTCACCACTTCGTCGTCGAAATAATACCACTGATCCTGTCCCTTCTCCAAATCATGCGTTTGATTCTTGTTGACCAAGCTGGTGTAATGACCGCTGATCAAATTACCATCGTGGTTCACCACACCATACAGCCTGTATTTTAAGCTTTGCTTATTCTTCAAAGCGATGTTGAGATGCAACGGGTAGGTGATGATCGTGTTGTTTTTCTTGGTCAAGTCGTAGTAGAACCGGGAAAGGTGGATGACAAGCACCGGTGGCATAACGATGAAAGCAGACGCCCTGATGGCATACGATTTCTTGGCCCTCGTACGGTCGTCATGTGAGGCACTCCCGTGGCTGTGGCTGTTGCCATCACTGTCATTACCCACGTGACTACTGGTGTTACTGCTACTGCTACCGCCGAGGCTGGGGCTCAATAAGTGGAATGGAGACATCGACCTGGCCTTTCTGGGTAACAAAAGGAACTTACTTTTAGTCTTGGATTCGTCCTCATTCTTCTTCCTCAATTTCTTGGGTTCAGGAGACTCGGAATCAGGGTGGTGGTGGTGATGATGATTATTATTATTACTGCTGTGCTGGCTTGCATTTTTCTCCTTTTCAGCTTGGGCCGTAGCACCACATTTGGGACAATCCCATGCATTATCACCAGACATCACTTCATCATTAGTAAACATGCTGATGCAGTCTTCCAATTTCACCCACTGCTCCTTGCTCGAGAAGGGGAAACCAGAGGCAGGTCTAGGGATTGCCAATGACAAAATGTAAAAAGTAGAGTACGAGTACGACGAATATCCGCACCTTTTGCAATGTAGCCCATTTTCCAATTGACCCTGGAAGATCGAATCGATGGGTGAAAAACCGTTCCTTACAACAGAATTTTCAAACCACCGTTTGTATTCGTCCTTTTTCACTCTCAAAGCTTCCTGGTCGTAAAGAAGTAATTCAGGATACGCATCCATCACTTCGGCTTGATTCGAAAGCTCGTCATGGAGGCGATCAATCATGAGCATTAAGAACTCTTGCGTGTCTTGTTGATCGTCCGGGATGTTAAAATCAGGCCTCAAATGGTTACAAGCTTTGAGGAAACTGTTCGGGACCACAGAGCAACCTCCGTTCATGTACATCTTGTGGAAAAGAGAACTAAATGACCGAGATAATTTACCACTGTCCTTAATGTCGTGGTTGATAAATTTTTCATAATTAGAAGGTTCAAACAAATCTCTTAGCATTTTAGTGGCAAAGAGGCATTGCATCATGCTGTTAATGTAACAAGTGCTCCCCATGTTGCGAAGACCCGTGATGGAAAGCGCTACGTACTTGTTGTTACTTTGCTCGATCGTGGGCACACTGAAATGGCGTACATGGTGAGTCTCCGGTTGTTGTGGAATAGGAACGCTGTCGGATTTGATCAGCCCAGTCAATAGAGAAGGCGTCATGGAAGCTCGATTCTCGTGCCGATCAGTAGGAGGATTGTCTAAATGAACTTTTGGGGGAACAGGCGGCGGTGTCTTTATGTCAGCTGAGATGGGCACTGCAACTGCCGTAGTTGGAGGTGGACGTGATCTTATACCTCCTGGCACTGTCGGGGGTTTCCATTGCAGTTGGTCTTTTGTTCTAGTCTTAGATTTCACGGAAGAGTCTGATTTGTTTTCTGGATGAGGTCTATAAAGATAGTGGTCGACATTAATCCCAAACTGATCCGTATATTTTTTCAAGACAGCTTTCCATTTTTCGTATCCTCCCAGCAAATAAGATGGCAATGATTTCAAATTCACATCTCCAGATGCAACTAGAAGGTAATAAAATGCAAACAAGTAATCGTAGTCCAAATGCATGTAGGTCTTCATATCCGTGTAATAGACAATATAGTTGAATGAACCCCTCTTGTTAAACAGAGGATTCTTCAACCGTTTTTCCAAGCGGGAAACATCTGTAATTGGAGTGTTGGTCTGAGAGTCCCACAAGTCTTTTGGATCTACGAATACTGTATTAGGTGCCGCGATATGACTCGATTTATACCTTTGGTGCATCCTTAAATCGATCAATAGTAACTGATCACGATCCTTGAGATCAGATAAGACAGAAAATAACTCCGGAGATGTGATTATACTTTGCTTTTGTAACCTTTTCAGTCCTTGAATATAGTCGGCAGTATGGCGTTGAGCATTTTGATCGCCTTCCGCATCGCAGATGTACACGTTATGGTACGAATTCTTTCTAGGCGCAGAAAGCCCCTCCATATGGACATCCCACAAACTTTTGTGTTCAGACTTTTGGCATTCAGGACTCTTGTGATGATGACTATGTTTGTATTTTGGATAACGTAAGGGCGAAAGAGAGATGTCTGGCGACTCATCCTGCCCAAAAGTATCCACAGACGATGAGGAAAGCACAGCAGAATCCAGAGCTAGCCTTAATTGGTCATTAGGTTCCAAATTGGGGGCCCTCCAAAAGGAGGAATCATCCGCCTCCTCCGAGTGAAGTTCGCCATCGCTATGAACCTGTACGCCTCTATTGAAGGAAGAAGTCGATTCAGGAGTCCCATCGCTACCCAGAGATAGAAAGGACATCTCAGTATCCAAGCCATGACCTGGTAACGAATATGCCCTTTGTCTAAGAGTTCTATTACGCTCGAGAGTTTGCATCTTTCTGAAGTCTCTGTCTAAAATAGAATCCACCTCATTTTTAACCATGATTAACACATTGGTCATATTGTGCTGGTCCTCATACAGTTTCTTCAACTCGTTATGGACCGTGAAAGATTTATTCCTAGCTTTGAACTGGATGGATAGTGGCACAATTAGATACAAAAAATAGCAACCCACGATGTAAGCGGTCAGTGCATCATGCGTTTTATTCTTATGCATATCTTTCAAAAACAACTCGTAGAGGAAACGAGTATGCTCGAGTAAATCGCTAAGATCCTCAAGTTTCAAAATGGCATAATGAGTTCGAATATCTTCCTCGTAGATGCTTTTAACACGTTGTAGCAGCTCGTCGGAATACTCTGGAGTAAGCCAGGCACCACTAATCGACCGCATATCCAAATGAACACAATGATCAGAATGACTCCCAACACTTGCAACAAATCCTGGCCCTGTTAAACTTAGCCTCCACCTAGTACTATTCTAAGGGGAAAGAGAAATAGGGTGAAAAAAAACCCGTTGAAAAGAAGGAATCAATCTGAAGCAGAAGCTCTAATTGCAAAAAAAAGTAGCAAACGTTGTAATAAATTAAATTTATACTGGCCTTTAAACGTTATCGTTGGTAAGTTCTGAACTCCGTTCCAGGTTTCTTGCTGTTTACTAAATGACATGTCCTGATGGGTCCGCAGCCAGCAGTTGATTGACCGTAAATCATTTTCCACGTTCACGCGAAATATTTTCAATACTTTGAGCTTGCGATGAGGAACCCTTGTCACATCTCGACGGATTTCAAGTGAATGAGCAGCATAATTAGTGAATAGTTTAGCAACTGCGGTTAATGCCGGACATCTAGACCAACGAGGTTAGATTACCGTTTACCAAGATTGGGCAGCGTTTTACAGGTTCATGGAAGATCTGGTTGTTAAGTGTTGAACTAATACTCTTCCTCATGACTATTAACGAAAAGAAAATGCGGAATTCGAAAGTCAAGAAGGCTACTGATTTCGATCTATTAGTGGTAACTGAGTCGTTGGGGTACAAGACTTATCGGAAGAACCGCAGGAATTCTTGGTCCAGGGAGGAGGACGACAGATTGAAACAGTTGATTAATACAGCATTGATAGAACTTGGGTTTCCAGGGGGTATTATTGATATTAGATCAATCCAGGAGTCCGAACGTGTCTGCAAAGACATTTCTTGGGAGCACATTGCCAATTTGTTTAACGATCCCATCAGGAAGCCCAAGGATTTGAAAAAACGTTGGACCGCTTCTTTAGATCCCAATTTGAAAAAGGGTAAATGGACACCTGAGGAAGATAAGCAACTTCTAAAGGCATATGCGAAGCATGGCTCTCACTGGCAAAGTGTGGCCGAAAACATTGCCGGAAGAACTGAAGATCAATGTGCCAAAAGGTACATAGAGGTTTTGGGTCCAAGCACAGAGGGTCGATTAAGGAAATGGACCATAGAGGAGGATCTAAATTTGGTAAACAAAGTAAAGAAGTATGGTACCAAGTGGAGAAGGATCTCATCCGAAATGGAATTCCGTCCTAGTCTCACCTGCAGGAACAGGTGGAGGAAGATTATCACCTCGGTGGTCCGTAACAAGGCAAGTCCAGAGATTGCAGAGGCCGTGAAGGGTGACCAAGACGTCTCTTTATCAAGCGACAAGTTCGCTACGACCGAGGAGGTGCAAGAGGATCCAGATAGCGAGGACGAAGAGCAGGAAATTGGATCTTCTAACGAGAGTGGTGGCAGCAAGCATGAGAAGGTGCTCGACGTTGAGGCACGTCGAGATGAAGAGGCCAGCGATGGCGGCGGTCGACAAAATTATGACTATTCGAATCCTGCTGTGCCATTCGCAGGTGGACCGGCTGCTGCCCATGAGCCAATGTTGCTTAGCGAGAAACAGTTTAGACAATTTCCTGACGGTTTGGCTGCAGAGAAAACTACCTCACAAGAAAAATCTGGAAATGAGCAATCTCAACTAAACAATTCGAACTCTTTCCCCGATATGCTGGAGCCTCTGCCGACTCTGACGAAACCTTCATTTCAGGTTGATACTTCTACTAAAGACGGCACACATGAAGAACGACAGGGATTCAACAAGGATAGGGCCAAATCCGGAATACAGCAGAAATCTTCAAAGAAACCCGCACAACGTAAAAGCCACATGGAGTGGAAATTTATTTTAAAGGATGGGGAAGAATTGTCGGTATCGAGCGGTGTCATCAGTAATTCGGAATTGGTGAAAGAACTGATCGCGCAGGCCAAAAAGCATTCATTAAAGATCTCTATTCATCAGCATATACACAACCACTACAACGCACCGCAAGAACTCGATAATGATCATCAACATTCCTCATCATTCATACCGGACGTTTACCCAAATTTCCATACCAACAGTTCTTCACCTAGTTCGGGAGATTCACACAAAGACGTTTTGTCCAATGCCAATAGCACCGTTAAACCTGTTTATCCTGAAGGTTATCAAGATTTTTTGGCTGGATCTCCTAGCTATAACGCATTTGAGCTTGAACCATTTTCCCAACTAGATGGCTCCCCAAGTGGAATTTACAACCAGCGATCGTCGCAGTATGCGCCCAACCATTTTTCTCCCTACGTGGTACGACCAGACGTTCCAACTTCTACCCGCTCTGCAGATGATTTGCAGGATATGAGCCGAAACCGTGTTTCCCACTTCAACTATTTACCACCAACTCTGAAACCCCAACTAGAATCCTCAAATTCTACAAAAGCATCGGATCTGAACGTATTGTTAAACCCCAGCTCATCGAATGCCACTGTTAAGAAATTAAAGAAAAAGAAAAAGGGATCCTCGTTTGGGCGATCAGCTGGCAATACCCCGGGTTCAAGCTATCACGGTTCGTCACAGGCGTCGCCAGAGGACAATAATGCGAAGCACATCAACCCGAAGGACTGCGCGAAATCAGTATCTTCGTTTAACGATGACGAAGGCCTTGATTTCTGGGAGAATTTGAGGTCGCTCGCTGGTAGACCAACTTCCCCGCAAGGGGAGGCGACGCAAACCGGAATTCCGTTTGGTGATGAGAATCGTGCCCTTATTTACGGTTTATTCAACGGCGGCAACAATGACGTGGAAGGTGAGAGAACGAACAATGCTAGTGCTACCGTTTCGTATCCATTGGATAGTGATACCTTCATACCGTTCAACCCTAGTTAGTCGTACCATACCTTGATTTAGGGAAGGTTACCTATATCTTTTAGTAATAAAAAAATAAATAAAGGCAAAACCGATGTTATTATTAACCATAAAAAAACTTCTTAAAGAGGTTTAGAATAAGCAGACTGAGTCACAAATAAATCTTGTCATCATTTTCTGATAAAGTAAGCAGACGAACCGCAGGTCGCTACGGTATAGTCGTAAACAGACTCGCCCAAGCCCAGGTATTTAGACATGTACTTTCTACCTGTGGGGTTCTCAACTATATCCAGCTTCGGAGTCAGTCCTGTATTTCTCCTCAGACCTGCCAGACAGGTCGATACCAATATAAGATCGATTGAGACATGAACAGCTTTTCCAAACTAATCATGGGTGTTAGTAATAGAAAATCATAGCGACACGGGAAGAAATGGCTGCCAAATTCATTTGCAAATCATACTAAAGTCATGATATCAAGTCCATCAACTGATCTGTTGGTAGAATCTTCAATTTGTTCTGCTATCTGTTGCTTGGTCTGCTAAAAGGTTGTTTTGAGATTTTTGTCAGCTGACATTTTCGCCATACTGCAAAGACTAAATTGAGCAAGTTTGATCATCTCTGAGTATTGAATAGAAAGCTAAAAGACCACTCTCCCATGCTCAGAACTATTGCTTTTAAACCACTCACTAGATCTTTGCGACTACCGGCAGTGCGCTTGATGGCCACACAAGCTCCTGGATTAGTATTGAGGGACAAGCATAGGCCGTTAAGAGTGGACAGAGATTTGCCAGACCCATTTGCCGATAGATTAAAACAGCGTGTCACATTCGCCGCCTTTGGTGTGGGCATAGTTGCTGCCCTAGCACTTATTTTCAATTACGAGAAGACTGAGTCTCCCATTATTTCGAATACTTTTTACCATCTTCGCAGATCACCTCGTACTTTAGAGTTATTGGGTGAAAACATTGAATTTGACGGTATGATGCCCTGGGTCCACGGTGAATTGAACCAGGTGGCAGGCAAGGTCAACGTAAGGTTCAATATCAAGGGAAGCAAAAATGTGAGGGGCGTTGTTAGATTAATCGCCAACAAGGATAACGAGTATGATGAATTTTTAATCCGCGAGTGGAGTTTGAGTGTAGGCGACAATCAGATAGACCTTCTGAAAGAAGGTGACTTCAAGGCTATAGGTTGATTGGACCAATGTTTTTTTTCACCTTGTAGATATAAATCATGGTTACATAGTTACTATACGAATATCATGAAACATTAGGCATCGCCCATGTTGCGGCGTAAGCCGAGCTAGTCATTGTGCAGACGATAGTTAACAGAAAGTAATAATAACGAGAGGGCGCTTCCATCAGCATACGCTTTAAGGGTTAGAACTGCTAGGAAAACCATATATCGAGCAGAAGTCTGTTTTTTTTTTTTTCTTTCTTTCGTTTTTCATAAAGATGAGGTTAATCCTTTCTATGGGCCTGGTCTCTTTGGTCTTAGACTGTTGATGAATTCCCTTTTACTCTCAGAATAGTTGGTGAATTCGTTTTCGTATTGATCCTCTTCTTGTATTCCTCCTGGACTCTTCATATCGTAATTAGACTTCGAAGAATATATGCCGTCAAGTTTTTCCAGTTTGCCGATGCTTGACTCACCAAGAGATCCAACTGTCGCGCTCTTGGGAGTGTCGAAAACGTTCTCCTCGCTGGGGGCATGTTTCACCGCCGAATTCAGAGAGGACGACCTGGTGTGGAAAGACGAAGCCGACGCCTCGGTATTGATCTGAGTTAAACTCGAGGAAGAATTTGTACGTTTGGGATAATAAGACCCCAGATCCGGTTTTCTCAGATTCTTTATGATTTTCTCATTATTCAGTTGGTTCTGTTGGCTCTGCAGCGTGGCTGAATCGCCGTCCTGATCAGCAAACAGCTTCGAATCCACATCGGTAAACACAGGTACCATTTGATCATAAACACTGTCTTGCTGTTGCTGTGCGAGCCTTTTCCTTATGTTTTGAGTCGAATCCAGCGACACGTTGGAACCATTAGTTGACACAACCCCTACGGGCATCTGCCGTACTTTATAAGCATCCAGGTTTCTCCGATAGGCTGGGACATAGTACCTGCTCGGACGACCTTCTCGAGACCCTTTACCACGGTGGTCGCCGTCTGTATTGTTAGCACCGTCCTCTTGAGAGTGGAATGCCTCCGATGAGCTCGAGCCGTGATTCGCAGAGGTGACAGAGTCCTCATTCGCGTAAAAAGCCTTCTTTTCCTGCGACTCCCGAAGTGTATCCAGATTGTCAAAACTTATGAATCCACTCTCGTCCCGGATAATGCTTTCCAACTCTTTATCTCTTTTGTCCTCCTTCTTATATTTATGATGCATCCTGAACCATAGCACTATAGCTACCAGAAAGCTAAAACCAACCGGTATCCCCACCGCACAACCAACCGCTAACCCGGTACGTCCCATACTTCTTCCTATTAACTGTATCTAGTTGAAAGATTCTTAATTGAACTTCAGCAAGCTTTCGTTATGGTTTAATTCAAGCTATTCCTTATGTTTCCAACTCTTTAAAACTCGTATGGACAGTGAACCACGAAAAGCCAACCCACTTAAAATGAGCAAATATCAAAATAAAAAAAACGAAAATAATCACAATACACTTTCAAACGGCGTACAACGATAGTATGTGGCACAAGCGAGCGGTCACCACCACTGTTACTGACGTCGAGAGATTGTTAGTCAGAGAATCTGAGTGCTGGAGAAACTAAAAAAAATGAAAAACAATCAAGACAAGAAACCTGACGGAGAACACAACCGCAGATTTGCTGCACTATCAACAGCAACAAAGAAAGAATATTTTGCTAGTTTAGTTATTCCAAGGGTTTTGCCTGCTTTTCATGTGTGTGTTTCGAGTTTTCGCCTCTAGCCTAATCTCTGCCCGTGATGATAAACAACCCCTTTGGGTAAACGGTTATGAGGCTGGGCCATATGCCATCTATTTAAGTTGCCCCAGAGTAGGAAACGCGAATTGCCCGAGTATGCGATAAGGGTAATTTTGGGCTTTCCCTAGATGACAACGTGAAAATTTAAAGAATGCTGCCAGATTTATACATAACTTGGATCCAGCTAGATGTTTTGAATGTCGTTTAGCATTGCCTGGGTCTTTTCAAGTAGCTCACCCCTTTTCGAGGCTGAGGGTCCATGGTCGATGGATGCAGATGCCTGCGTCGTCATGTGTCCATCTTCGATAGTGGCAGCTGTCGCGGTGTTAGTGGTGGTGCCCGTGGCGTTCACAGGGGAATGGGTCGCCGGCAGTAACGACAATCTGTCGAGCATCCGCAAGCTTCTCCGCCGCCTCAAGGGTTCAGCTTTTTTCTTCACACCGCGTAGTTTAGAGAGTAAGTGGTCGACGGCGTCGTCGTCGGAGTCGTTGCTCTGAGGGTCAGATGATGAACCGTCATTTTCCTTCGCACTGCTTTTAGTCTGGCTCTTTCGTGTATCCAAGAGGCGTTTCCTTTGTTCGTAAATGCGATAAGCTTCCTCCTTCTCAGTGTTTTCCCTGGCACATTTTTTAAACAAGGCAGAAAATTCACCAAAATTG
Organism: Zygosaccharomyces kombuchaensis; assembly: GCA_003705955.2. Classification (NCBI taxonomy): domain Eukaryota; kingdom Fungi; phylum Ascomycota; class Saccharomycetes; order Saccharomycetales; family Saccharomycetaceae; genus Zygosaccharomyces; species Zygosaccharomyces kombuchaensis. The sequence continues at coordinate 12,064 of PPJZ02000108.1, forward strand.
ACAAAAAACGCATTCTTGGATTCTCTATCACTGGGGTTCTCGCCAAAATATTTCATCAATTTCTCGAGATCGTTGTTAATTAGTTTGTACTGATCCCATAGTAGTTGGGATTTTGTGCTCGCCCTTTTAATCTTGAACTTTATCTTACTCATAACTTCGTCTGAGGGATGTAAATTGGATGGGTCCGCCAGAAGGCCATCGGTGGTCAAGCGAACTATTCCATCAACTTTGGAGCAATACTCTTCACACTCCAATTGGATGTGGTCCAATGAAATGTGTCCCAATTCCTCTGCCTTGTTGAGTTCATCGGTGAAGCTGTAAATGTCAGGATACTTCATGCGGATCACTTTCTCAATGAAATGGAGGAATGATAAATTGTTATCCACACTAGATTTCACAAAGGAAAGCTTGGCCAGGGAACTGAGACGGATGCCGCTCACATTCCTCTTATTCATGTAATTTCCAATCTCCATAATGATGTACAGCAATTGCTTGAGTCTGAAGGCGTTCCTTAGTTTCTGGATGGCATCGTCAATATTTTGCAATTTGTACACTAAATCGTAATAATCTCTTTCGTAAGTGGCGAAGACAAGCAGGCACTGGGACCTTTCGCGCCAGTAGGGTCTTAAGTTGTAACATAATTCCAAAAAGATTCTGTCGGGGCGCTCCAATTCGTTGGGGTCACATTCAGGTGTATTATTCTGAGAGGAGTCCGTTCCGTAAGGTGCGAAAGATTTTAGAAGTTTGGGTGAAATATGAATGAGCTCTTCGTTGTTGAAAAACTCTAGAACGCTAACATTTTGCACAATTTCATTGTCACAACGTAGAACTTTCTGCACAAATTCTTCCACCGAATATTGAGAATACATGTGCAGATTGATACCAAACTGTTGCGCCAAATCTCTGGAAAGAAAACTTTTCAATTGACCTGACTTCTTGCCCCTCATGCCATTCTTTTTCATTTTTTTCGCCACAGGAGCCTTCAGCTGGAAAACAGTCTCAACTTCATCGAAGATACCGCCAAGCTCAAGTTCTTTAACTGTTTCTTCGCGCTGCTCATCATCTTCCCAGACAGTCTTCTCCACATCCTCTATCTTTTCCCAATGTATCTGTTTCATGTTTTGCTTAGGATTTTCCGGAGTAGGCGTATGTGTCGCTAGAATAGTGGGCGGCAACGGTGGTGGTGGTGGTGGTGGTACGGAGCCCTCCTGCGGCACCATAACGTTCATATTACCGATGGCTGGCAAAGGAGGCGGTGGGGGAGGTGGAGCAGGTGGTGAAGGCAGGGGCGGTTTAGCTGCGTTAACAAGGGTAGTTGGTAGGGGAGGAGGAGGAGGAGGTGGTGGTGGTGGTAGCGACGGCAAGACTGGTGCATAATCCCTTGTTTCAATCGTTTGATCGTTAGCCACAAGGGGGCTCATTTGTGGTAACTGGGGTAATGGTGGCGGTATCGGTGGCATAGAGGATTGTGGACTCAGTGACATATCTGGCGACACGCCCGCATCATCGTCAGCATTACCGCCATTGAGAACCTTCGTTCCTAGAGAAAGCTTGGCGCCAAAACAATTAGTAGCCGTATCTCCGGCGCCAGGCGAGGCATCGACACTTGAAACGTATGCGGCCAATGACCCAAGACGTCTTGATTTTGTTAAACTTTTGGTGCAAGTTTTACTTAACTTGTGCTTGTTTGCCTCCCTTTCCGTTTTCAAATGCTCGAAGATGGTAAAACCTCTGTGATAATCCGCCGTATTTCTCATCTGTTGATGAGAAATGTTTTGATCAAACCTCCGCTTCTCCTCACGCCTTTCCTCTCTGGTTGTGTCTAATTGTCCCTTGAGTCTTTTCAATTCCACATCTTTTTCCTTCAACAAGTAATTGGCGTAATCCAGTTTTTCCAATAGCTGATCCTTATTTGTATCTCGTAGTTTTTCCAATTCAATTTTTTCCTCCTGCAGAGAACGCACAGCGTCCTCTAGGGTATCCACTTCATGCATTGCCCTCCTGGCAATTTCATCCGATTGTAAATGGTCTATCAGTGTGTTTATCGAGTTCTGGAAAATCGACTCCGGGTCGAATTCCACATTGTTATGAAGGTTTGCCTCTAGATAGCCAAACATGGTCCCTATGGCTTTCAAAATTTTCATGGCCTCCGAACTCATTCGGCATTTTAGCATTTCGCATATGGATTGCATGAGAGATCCGAAGGGCAGCTCCAAACTGGTGTTCTTCGTCAGTGCCATAATGGATGCCAATGCATCCCCATAGAACACATCCACAAACGAAGGCTCGCCCGCGAACTTGGCAAACAGGTGCTGCTCGGTATTTGTATAATTTTCAATCTGCTCTGCGATAATGGGACTTTGTAAAGTGGTTTTCATCAGTTGCAAACAGCTGTGAATGCCATTTTCTTTGAACAATCTAACGAGTTCCAGCTTATTCTGTTTGTCAGAGAGCGCCTGCAAGATCGAATTGATCAGAAATAAAGTGGTGGTGGCAAAATCCACTTTCAGTTGTTCTGTATTGGTAAATTGTAAAAAGAAAGAGTTATCTTGCGTGTATAATTTTTCCATCTCAGTATTGAAGATGGCATCTGTCTTGGAGGACAGCAGATGGTTTATTTGGGCAATCCAACTCTTCAATCGGGGTGCTAAATGCGCGAGGACTTTCTCGTAACCCAGCTGATCATCCACGTAGGTGAGCAAAAGTAGTAACTCCGAGGATAACGTCCTGATCTTTAAGTAGATGTACCTATCGCTGAGCAAAGAGCAAAAATAATCCACCAGTTGCGGACAGTTCAGGATGTACTGCCTGCCATTCGAATAGTTCATTATGGTCTTGAAACATCGCAAGTAGACAAACTGGTTACTTGGTTGAATCCTGGACGAACAGTTTGCCAGCGTCGTGATGTGGTTTTCGTCCAAAAAGGCCCTACAAAAACTGCCATGCCGCAACTGCTTCTCCAGCTGGTGCAGGACCCGCGAAATCTTGGACGGTTGGCTCAACAGCTCGTCAAGTCTTTGTAATAGTTCATCCTCTTTGAAATTCGTCCTCACTAATGTGTCAGTCGTGAACCACGCTGGCTTGGGCGGCTGTGAATCGTCTCCGACCTGCATTTTGCAGATCAGCGCCCATTTTCTCTTCTTGGAGATATTGTGCAAGTTCTTTCTAGCGTCCCCCCAAAAGAAAGTTCTATCTTTCAGCATGCCATCGAAGATGACATCCACCACATCATCCTCGGGGATCTTTCTCAGATCATATATCAGCGGCGCGGAAGCCGCCCCCACTTGCTTCTGCTGTTTTTGTATTATCTTCCTCGAAGGCAGCTCGCCGGTCGACCTGTTTTTATTCTGGATCAGCGGCGGGAGAGTCCCTCGCCCCGCCAATGCATACCCAGCAAGGGACAGCCCAGTGCTGACCACATCTGATGCATCACTCATGTCTTGTATATCCTGCTCTAACGAACGAGCTCTTCTCACGTAGTCCTGCGGATCCACCCATCGTCTGTCGCTGCTACTCTTGTAATCATCAACAATTCCTCCCTGGTGAAGGGCGTCTGGAATCATCACCATCGCTGCAACGGATCTTCTTGGTGAGGAAAGGAAGAAAGAAAGAAGATTAGGCACACACACACACACACACACGCTCACAAGGCGGTTTTAAAGAAGCTCAATTAAGTTATAAACTGCAATCGATGCAAGGAAGAAAAAATTGCAGGTATGTAAATATACTAAAAGCAGTACCGATGGAACGTGACTGTTGCCCTTCGCTTTCTCTTTGATTACCCAGTAGGTGTGTCTTTTCTGTTGTCACCAATTGCGAAGCACGCAACTTACTGTGTTGACATTCTTTCTGATCTACACAGAAATACACGAAACTGTGAGATCTGAATCGGAGACGCGAAAACCGAGTTCGAATCCATACCAGCACGTGCCACGTTTCGGAGTGTCCGAACATACCAGAGTCAAGGACATGCGTTTTTGGAGAGCACCGCAGCTGCCCTTACCCCTCTGCAGGTTCGAACCCGCGGCTGTACCTTCGGAGTTCTCCGTGTCCTGTCATGTCCTGGACATACCAAAGCATATTCGGACATATACAGAACACACACGTCTTTCGGCCGTTAATTTGCTAATACCGTCTGTGGGGTACAGCGCCATCGATTTGGCGGGCTCCGCGGTAGGGGAAAGGGAAGGGAAAGAAAGTGGGGCGGATAACTTAATGTCATCAGGTTGGGCTTCCCGCCACTTCCCCGTCCCCGTCCCCTCCCCGCCCTCCGTTGTAATGCAGGTCTCTTTTATATATAAAGGGTAGAAAAGAAGGCATGTTGTAGCTTTAGCCTTTAGTTCTGGGGAGTTACTGCATCCAAACCAATCTGATCAAAAACACAACGAAAGAATTAGAAAAAAATGTCTGCTAGATTGTCTCAAGTTAGAGACTTCCTATCTGGTAGCAGTGGTGAGTCCCAGGACAGGATCCGCGAAAAGAGACCAGATGACATTGTTATTATTAGTGCACACAGGTCTGCTATTGCCAAGGGTTTCAGGGGCTCATTCAAGGATGTAAATACAGACTTCCTGTTGTTGGAGTTTCTGAAGGAGTTTTTTGAGCGGCTACCCCCTCAGCTGCAGGACCACAAGGAGTTGATTAGCGATTTATGTTGTGGTAACGTGCTAAATAGGGGGGCAGGTGCCTTGGAACACAGGGCAGCCATGCTGGCTGCTGGGTTGCCGTATCAAACATCATTTCTGGCCATTAACAGGCAGTGTTCCTCTGGTTTGACGGCGGTCAATGATATTGCCAACAAAATCAGGGTGGGGCAAATAGACGTCGGATTGGCATGCGGTGTGGAGTCTATGAGCAAGAACTACGCGATCAAGGATCCACTGGGGATGGTTTCTGAAGAACTGAGGGATAGTGAAGCCACGCAGAAGTGCATGTTGCCCATGGGTATCACAAACGAGAATATCGCGAGCAAATATGATATCACCAGGCAGATGCAAGATGAGTTCGCGGCGGAGTCGTATGAAAAGGCTGAGTTGGCTGTGGAGCAAGGTCTCTTCAAAGACGAGATTTTACCTTTAACGTTACCAGACGGCGCGGTGGTCAGCAGGGACGAGGGCCCGCGTAAGGGCGCTTCCGCACAGATTTTGGGTAAATTGAAGCCTGCCTTCATCAAGGATAGGGGAACGACGACCGCTGGTAACTCCTCGCAAATCTCGGATGGTGTTGCTGGAGTTCTTTTGGCGAGACGCTCTGTCGCCGAAAACCTCGACTTACCCATCCTGGGCAGATACGTGGCGTTCCAATCCGTTGGTGTTCCACCCGAAATCATGGGTGTGGGGCCTGCATTTGCTATCCCCAGGGTGCTAAGGGACGTTGGTCTAACCGTCAACGACATTGATGTCTTTGAAATTAACGAGGCCTTTGCCGCTCAGGCCTTGTATTGCATCCACACATTGGGCATTGACCCGAAAAAAGTTAACCCAAGAGGTGGTGCCATTGCCTTGGGTCACCCATTGGGTTGCACAGGTGCTCGCCAAGTCGCAACCATTTTGCGCGAGTTGAAGGCAGGCCAGATAGGCGTGGTCAGCATGTGTATCGGCACCGGTATGGGTGCCGCTGCCGTATTTGTCAAGGAGTAAGGAAGCATGTTATCTTTTTTTCCTCCTTCGCACTCTCTTGTCCGTATGTATATATATGTGTGTGTATGTATGGCAATGCATTTGGATTAGTTAAATCTAACAAATTTGGCATAGAATTCCTGCTCCCGTCTGTCTATGAGCTTGTAATCCGGAAGGCAGAGTGTATCCGCTTTTTGCACTAAGTAGTTGAGTTGAGATATTATCGGTGCTCCTTTTAATACCATTTGCCGTGATTTGAAATTGAAATTCTTGATCAACATATCCAATTTTTCCTCCAAAGGTGGGGGCTGCTGCCTGGCAGCCGCCTTAATGTATTGTAGTTTGATAGGTGTTTTTGGGTAATCGAAAGGAACGCTGACTACGAATTTACAATTCGGTATACCAAGAATATTTTGATTTCTTGTAAAGCCGTAAGAAGTAACGTGTTGACCACGTTTGAACAGTTTGAAGTTCTCAGCGGTCAACAGGTGCAAACATTGGTTGATTTCATTCTCCCGTTGTAGAGCAAACTCCTTTCTGGAATTGTGATCAATTCGCTGTGCCTGTTCATATTTGCCATCTGTTTGCTTGAGCTTGTTTTTCGGCCTATGTCGCCTTTTGCCGCCCTCACTTGGTAGTTTGGTGCTTTTTTGGATTGCATTTTCTGACATATGACTGTGCTTTTTTGGTCTAAGGTGGTCCTTCTTGTTACTATGCTGGTCTTTACCCTTTGTGACCCTTCTAATTTGACCTTCTCCTTCACCCGCATTTCCCCCATCAACGTTATGCTTTTCTTTGCCGGGACGTTTTCCTCCATGGCGCTTTCTACCACGATCTTTCCCCCTTCTATTACAATCACCCCCAGTAGCGGCGTCCGAGGAGATCAAAGGTAAAGGGCTTTCGTCAGGCATTAGAGCTTTAGTATTTGCGTGGATATCAATTGCCCGTCTTTCTTCTCTGCTAATTGATATCTGAATGAGCGCTCAACAGTTTTTTTTCTTTTCCCTTCACCTTACTTAAGTAAGGGTAACGTTTCCTAACGACAGAGGACGAAGTTGATTAGATTCGACTCACCATTTCGGTAGTTTAGGTTTACTAATTCGTTGAAGCTTTGGTAAGACCAACTGTAAGTTGTTTTTGATTGAATTTTTCTTTCGAAAACTACATATATGGTATCTTTTAGCACTGAACGGAATTTGCTACCCAATCATAAACACAAAATCTGCCCATGAACTGAAACGATAGAGGACTCTAGACGATACTATGATCAATTTTTTACTGCTTGCGAGTTCAAAGTTTTTCATGACAGCACAAAAATACTTAAAGTTGGATCTTTTTTTCTTCAACAGGATAATGAACTCAATTGGGGTTTTGTATTTTACAAGGACAAAATACATATCTTCTATGCACAACAAGAAAGTTTAAAGAAAAAGTAATTGGAGGTAAGTATCCTGCTGATGTAAATTTTAGAATATACCGACAAAAGTAAAGGCAAGCATCGTAAATTGCACCTTACCTAAACACTTAAACAAAAAAAAGAGCAATGGAAATATTCATGAAATAAGCTGTACGCCTCAATCACACAATTTTTTAGTTAATCTTCTGTGTACGTCGATTACAAAATCCTGTAAAGAATACCAAGTTGTATGGTGGTCACCACCTAAACCAGCAGCTGTGATCCTTTAAAAGAAATTCTGTTTAAAAAATCTGACAATTGGGATGACAATCTAGGGTAGTTCTTATAATCAGTAACCACATTTTCCTCAATTAAATTTTGGGTGGTGCTTAGTCACTGTCTTCCTTTCTCTTGCTCGGCATGATCTTCGCCGCTAGCAAAATGAGAAAAAGCCGAACAAAGGTAAATAAGTACAATGATGAAAGGCATTAAGGGGCGAATTCCAAAATAGCTTTAAAAGATGCGGTCCATGCATAGAAGTACGCTTGGTTGGGCTTATTTTGCTTGTGAATGCTTAATAAGCCATAGGTTTACTGGTGATAGTTACGGTGGATTGATATAACTAGTAAGCATCAACGCAATATTTACGATCCCTATTTTTTTATCCGCCAAAAAGACACACGCAATCTCCTTATTTGAAATGGCGGTTTTAGTTACTGGTGCAAGCGGGTTCATTGGTAAGCATGTTATTGACATTTTACTTCGAGAAAATTATGAAATAATTGGTGTTGTAAGGTCCTTGGAAAAGGCGAAAAAAGTTCATGGTCAATTTGGCAACAATTCAAAGCTTTCGTTTGAAATCGTACCGGAGTTGACTGCGTTAGATGCATTCGACGCCATTTTCGAGAGACGTAGCAAGGATATTTGCCATGTTCTTCACATAGCTTCGCCATTCATCTCTGGCGCTACTGATTTTGAAAATCAGCTTCTAATTCCGGCAGTTAACGGAACGGTAGGCATTTTGAACTCAGTTAAACGGTATGGTAAAGGCACTGTGGAACGTGTGGTGATAACTTCTTCCCTGTTAGCTGCCACCGATCTTTCTAGAGTGGCGGACAATACAGCCAATTTCACAGAAAAAGATTGGAATCCTGCTAGTTGGTCAAGTTGTCAAAGTGATCCTCTTAGCGCTTATGCTGGGTCAAAAAAATTCGCTGAAGAAGCGGCCTGGAATTTTATGAGGGAAAACAAGGAAAAAATCAATTTTGAGTTGACAGTCATTGTCCCTGCCATGGCGATGGGCCCAAACAGATTTGCTGAAGATGTGAAACATCAGCTAAACGTTTCAAACAGGGTGATTGATGGATTGTTACATTCTCCTCCGGACGGAAAATTAGAACCGGATATATCTGCGCCATTCATCGATGTGCGTGACGTGGCGAGAGCTCACTTCGTGGCTTTAGAAAGTGAAAGTTCCAAAGGCCAGAGATTGTGTGTCTTTAAAAGCAGAGTAGGATCACAAGATATTCTTGACATCATGAATGCAAAATTTCCACAACTGAGAGGCAAGATAAGCCAGGGCCCATGGCCAGGGAAAGGTGACCAAAAACCGGCATGCAATTATGACACTTCTTTTTCCAACAGAATATTGGGGTTTGAATTTATCAGCTTGGAGCGATCAGTTGAGGATACTGTTGCTCAAGTCCTTAGTGTAAGAGAGTGTAAGGGAACTGATATGTAATTCCATTTGCCTGTTACAACTCTTTTCTCTTGGCATATCGTAACAAGAAAAAGGATCGAATCGCTCAAAACTCGCTAAGGTAATTGGAGACAGATCCGGCGGAATAAAGATAACTTGGAATTGGTTTGATTTAAAAACTAATTACAGAACATTTCAGGTTGCATGTAAGAAAAACTAGCAACTTTTATTATTTAAATCAGTTCTTATTGTTTTATCAACAACAATTGACGACTATACAAAATTTTGAACATTCTAAAGGAAGTTGATAGAATCTTTGATGTCTGCGAAAGTGGAATCAAAATCATGCCAAGTATACACCTTCCTTGATAGAGAAAAGGCAAAAGCGGCCATCGAGGAATGGAAGAATTTTTCAGAATTGTCGTATCCATTCTTGAAGAAAATCTGTGCTTCCTGTGCATTGGGATATTATGTATGAGACCGTACGGGAAATGTCTTGCCCTCTTCTCAATACCTGTACAAATATTGTTGAAATTTCTTTAGTTGCACATCGTTGTCAGTTACTGCAGTAATTTTATTTCGAGTCACTAACCTATACTTCCTTAAAGAATTCTCTTTCGCATAAGGGGGCTTGGTCCTCTATAAGGAAGACACAAATCGGCTAGAGTCTGTTAAGAAGTTCAAAAAAGGCGGATCAAAGTAAAAGTAGAAGGGAATTGCGTAACCGCAGTTAATTATATTTGAATTGAGGTCGCAGAGAAGAAGAAAGAATGGTCACGGAATACATTTGCGTGCGTAGCTAATTTTTTTTTTCGAAGCTTTGAAAGGCGAGATACTTACTATGCGGTTAACTCAAGGCTACCTTTAAAGAAGCAAAGTGTAATGAGACAAAAAAACTTGCAAATTTTTAAACAACCTAAGCCCAGCGAAAACGTACATGGCAAAATTTCAGGACTACTGGAAATGATGCCTTGTGAAACAACTACTGTCTTTCCAACTTTTGCTTATTGTAATTCGATAAGGAGCTGTACGGCGTTTTTATAAAATGATACACAGAAAACCAAAGATGCAATCACATATTTTATCGGATAATTTTAACCGGTTAAATTTTCCACACTTTTCCTGTGTTTTATGAACACTTTTCGTCCACAACTTTTATTCGACGTTCGGCCCCAATGGACCTCTTTGCATGCCCTAGAGTGCATGCTACAAAATGCACGAATGGCATTAATTGATATCGGAAACATTTATATGATATAGAATGAAAAATAAGATTCTATTCACTGCATTCGGTGCAAAAAGTACCATGCAGGAAGATTAAACGATATTCCAAAAAATCCAAGGAATTGAGTATTGGTGATAATTATCAAAACAGTTTCTATTCGACAGCGGAGAAGGATGCACAACATGAATCTGAAGGTGATTTAGAGAATGGGGCACATATGAAAACCTCTAAGAAATTTTCATAAATGATTGGTGGCGACGCATATCGTCTTTGCATACGTAGGATAACACCTAAAATTATCAGCCTCTGGAATCTTTCATTGTTCAAAATTATAGAAGCGCTGTCGCGAAAGCAATAGCGTTAGGAATAGAAATCCTACAGAGGTATGCGATTAAAGAGACGGCAAGGGATATAATCGAGGATACGCACTTGACCCCTCTATAAAGATTTAAAAAAAAATTGTTGAAGAATTTTTAGATAAGTTTTCAACGTACACATCTGGGAGCAGTCACTAATAGATGTTGCATTTATTGAGGCGACAGTTGTTGCGTATATGCATTTGAACATGGTGAAGGATTCAATCTATAAAACAAGGTTTATTATGTTTCAAGTGAATATGATAATGCAGCTTATCAACAACTAGTAGCGATAAGATTTCTCTATTAGTTCATGCCTGTGGGCTCTTGATACTTACAAACGACATTATGTGAACCACGGAGGCGGTTATTTTTTTCCAAACCTTACGTTGCCAAACATGGAAATTCAGGGAGTGTTCCAATCCAAATAATTTCAGCTAGAGAGGTTACTATAAAATTGAACAGAT
>PPJZ02000109.1:0-22806 GCA_003705955.2 Zygosaccharomyces kombuchaensis
TTTTTTTTTTTTTTTTTTTTTTTTTTTTTTTTAGTTGTACTGTTGCGGGCGCATTACTTGGAATCGCACGTCAGTGGAGAGAATACCCTCGTGACCCTTGCCCAGGTTCCCCTTCAGTTCCACGCTGTGGTTGGTAGAGTCCAAGGTATCGTGAGGGGACTCGCATTCCTCACCATTGAACTTGTAAACGCCCGAACTGCCAGCGAAAACCGTCTTGCCCTCTTCAATGCCACACCTGTTCGCCACGGCCAAGACGACGTTGCGACCCTTGAAAGCCCAGTGACTGTCGAGCGCCGCACCCACGTACGAAGACCGAAATAGCCGCCCTCGTACAATCAGTTTCGCCAATGCCTCCGGCGACCACTCGTCCCTCTCTTTCAGATAAAGGAATGGCAAGAACCTCAGCAGCCAGTAGTTGACGTTCGAGATGTCAGGTTTGTCCAATTCCCCGTAGACTCCCCTGCGTTCGCCTTCGTCACTTCTCGACAGTCGTGCCGTCGGTTCACCCCCCACATTCAATTCAAAGTGGCCCTGAGAACCTTGAAGCGGTATATTCTCCCGCTCACAGCACTGCTCGATAGATTCTACCGCTACTTGGACCTCCCTCTCGTTGTCATCGCCGGCAATGGCAGAGATAGAGTGTAACCATGCCATGGGACATATGATCAGTTCTGTAGCCTGGTCCAAGTTGTAAGTCGCAAACTCGAAGTCGTGGAATGGTGATTTGAACTGGTAGGGGCTCAGATCCATACAGATCCCGAGCGACGTCTTGAGCGTCACTTCTCGCAAATTACCAGCTGAGTCCCTGGCATTGTTCTTAAACGTCAGGGGAAAAGTTTGGAACCCTCGAGGGTTCTCGAGGCACCCCCACTCCTCGTCGGTATGGTACAGGAACGACTTCCTGTAGTTAAACACAAGCTGACCCTTCGGGTCGACCACCACGGCAGAATTGTACAGTTTGTCCTCCACGGTCTTCTCGGGGTATCCAATGACCGTGTAGCATTGGAACATCTCTGAGACTTTGCAAGCCAATTCGTAACTCGGCCCAGAGCTGGGATACGTGCAATAGGGTAGAATCTGATCTCTGGAGTGGAAATTGTAGCCCGTGAGGGCAAACTCTGGAAAAACCACGATATCTGGCGATTCCGAAACCTGTCTCTTGAACCTATTCAACAGTTCCCATGTCCTTGCCACTGTCTGTTTCACTTGGCCAATCTGAGGATTCAGCTGTACCACTGCAATGCGCAGTTTTACTGCCAATTTCGAAGCTGACATAGATGACATAGCGCCCCCTCCTCTGTTTTCCTTGTTATTTTTTATTCGTTGTTATGTGTAGAGACCAAACCTTCCGAGCTCATCTACAGACTACTATGAATCTCAAGCAAAACTACAGTCATGGTGTTTGCAGAGGGATACAACAGGAGACTTGGTAGTATCCAGGAGCAAGACTGGGAAATCGCCAGGCAAGAGTTGGGTGAATCTGATTCTACTTCCCTAAGGAAAGGAAACCCAAATGCTGCGGCTGCGGTGGCTCCGGTGACAACCAGCCCAATTTCAGAAGAACGGGTAGCACCAGAACAAGCTACTTACGTGCCCCTCCATGACCCGAAGAACCAGCTCAGCTCACTGGTCAAGAACGCCCAAAAGAACCGCGACGCACTTCAGCAGCGGAACGAGGCTGTCAGGGAGGCAAAGGCCAGATCCAAGAGGCAATACGGGTGGTGAGACTAGCACATCTTCAAGGACTCTTTCGACTACTTGATTTCTGCTCACGACTATTTTTTTTTTTCCCACTTTTTTCACTATTTTTTTTTTCTTTCTAAACTGGACTGAAAAAAAAAATCGATGAGCTTCGAGAGTTACAGTTGCAAAAGTGCCAAATCATAGAATGAGTGTCGTGGGTTCTCTGATCTTCTGTCTCGACTGCGGTGAATTGCTGGAAAATCCCAGTACGGTACAAGGCTCTGAAATCGAATGCTCCCAATGCCAGGCCAAGTATCCAAAGTCCAAGTTCTCCAATTTAAAAGTGGTTACCTCCACTGCCGCTGATGCCTTTCCCTCTTCGCTGAAATCTAAACAATCCGTCGTCAAGACCTCCCTAAACCGTGATGAACTGGGGGAAGGCGCTACCATCAAGGAGAAGTGCCCGAAGTGTGGTAACGACGAGATGCACTATCACACCCTGCAACTCCGGTCCGCAGACGAAGGTGCGACCGTCTTCTACACTTGTACGAGCTGCGGATACAAGTACAGAACTAATAACTAGACGCGCATCAGACCTTACATACTTTTCTTTTAGCCTGTATTCTACTACTCAATTCATTGATTTCGTGGCCCGTGATGGGCGCTTTTCACAATTCTGCAATGGTGGTGGAAAAGTTTGGCCATCCCATCGACATTTCGAACAACGATTCAAGCGGTGTTACAAAGGTTCAAGTGGTTCTAGTTTCATTTCTAACTCATTCGCAATGGCTGCAGTACCTCAGACTATGGAGATGCCTGACATGTCCAATGCCATTGTGGCTCAGGACGAAATGGGGAGACCCTTCATCATTGTCAGAGACCAGGGAAATAAGAAGAGACAACACGGGTTGGAAGCGAAGAAATCACACATTTTGGCGGCCAGGTCTGTCGCATCGATTATCAAGACTTCATTGGGGCCCAGGGGGCTTGACAAAATTCTCGTTTCACCAGATGGCGAGATCACCATTACAAACGATGGGGCTACGATTTTGTCACAGATGGAACTTGACAACGAGATTGCTAAGCTGCTGGTGCAGTTGTCCAAGTCGCAGGATGATGAAATTGGCGATGGTACCACTGGTGTTGTGGTATTAGCTAGTGCTCTTCTGGATCAGGCACTAGAACTCATTGAAAAGGGTATACACCCGATCAAGATCGCCAATGGGTTCGAAGAAGCTGCCAAATTGGCTGTCCAGAGGCTAGACGAACAGGCTGATGACGTGGGTAAGGAGCACAAACTATTCAAGAATTGTCTGTTTGAAGCTGCCAAAACCTCTCTGGGTTCCAAGATTGTCTCCAAGGATCACGATAGGTTTGCGCAGATAGCAGTTGATGCAGTGATCAGTGTCATGGATGAGGAGAGGAAAGACGTGGATTTTGAACTAATCAAGTTGGAAGGTCGTGTGGGTGGTTCTTTGAAAGATTCCAAGTTGATCAACGGTGTGATACTCGACAAGGACTTTTCCCACCCGCAGATGCCTAAAGTGGTTCTACCCAAAGAGGGCCAAGACAGTGTGAAGTTGGCCATTTTGACTTGTCCGTTCGAACCACCAAAACCAAAAACTAAGCACAAATTAGACATCTCCTCCGTGGAAGAATACCAAAAATTGCAAACTTATGAACAGGATAAGTTTAAAGAGATGATAGATTACGTGAAGAAAGCCGGTGCAGACGTAGTCATATGCCAATGGGGGTTCGATGACGAGGCTAACCATCTGCTTCTGCAAAATGACCTGCCGGCCGTCAGATGGGTCGGTGGTCAAGAGTTGGAACAGATCGCCATTGCTACACACGGCCGGATCGTACCTCGTTTCCAGGATTTATCTGCCGACAAGTTGGGCTCTTGTAGCAAAGTTTACGAAATGGGATTTGGTACTACTAAGGACCGCATGCTTGTCGTCGAGAAGTGCAAGGACGCCAAGACGGTCACTTGCTTCATCCGTGGCTCCAACAAAATGATTGTTGACGAGGCCAAACGTGCGCTACACGATGCACTATGTGTGGTTCGTAACTTGATTAGGGATTCCCGTGTTGTGTACGGTGGCGGTGCCGCCGAAGTTACCATGTCTCTGGCTGTGTCCGAAGAAGCTGACAAGCAGCGCGGTATTGATCAATATGCCTTTCGTGCGTTTTCACAGGCCCTCGATGCCGTGCCCATGATCCTTGCTGAAAACTCCGGGTTGGACCCTATCGAAACTCTCACTTCGCTAAAAAGCAAGCAGTTCAAGGAGAACATCTCTGTAATTGGTGTGGATTGTCTGGGAAAGGGCACTAATGATATGAAGGAACTTTTCGTTGTCGATCCGTTTATCGGCAAGAAGCAGCAGATTCTTTTGGCCTCCCAGCTGTGCAGGATGATCCTGAAGATCGATAATGTGATCATCAGCGGCAAAGACGAGTATTAACGTACATAGTTTCGTTTAGTAACTTTTCGCTGATCTCTTTTTTTTTTTTTTTAGAATGACTATTTTTTCTCTATACACATAATTAATGTTGCAAGAGTTTTTTGGACCTCTATACCATGTTGAAAAGGCTAAAATTTCTCACAATCCCGGGGCCGTGCTCCTCGTAATCCTTTTTGGAATGACAATAGCTTCTGAACTCCGGGGTCTGCGCCAAAAGCGAACCACCAAACCAAACGGCGTTCCTCTGTTTTCTGTGAGAAATGACTTGAACGTCTACACCGGTAGATCTGGCGCCGCTTAGCCTTTCGGATTCAGCAATTCTGGTGTTCACTAAGGATTTTAAGTCCCTTTGTAGACGACGACCAAAATCTTTGAACATGGTGGAGCCACCAGATAGCACGATGTTGTTATATAAGCCCTTGCGGACATCGATAGGGCAGGCTTGGATCGTTTGATCTAATACTGTTGGCAAGGGAGTCAAAAAATCAGATGAGGCAATCTCAGGGTTGAAAAAAATTTCTGGAGCCAAAAACCTTTCGTAACCAATGTCCACAACCTTTTGCCTCGTCTTGTCCTGGCTCTCCACCACGTATTGGGCAAATTTCTCGGGGTCCTTATCAAACTTGTTAAACTCTTTGACGATATCGGGGCAAACGTAACAGTATTCCTGCTTGATTCTTTCTGCCGTTTTCAAAGAAGTGTCCACCTCACCTCTTTCCCTAAGTAGTGACTGGATGAATTGAGTGATGTCTCTACCAGCGATGGGGATGTTTTTCAATGCTGACCCGATGACATAACCTTCGGCAACTGGGATAACGTGTGTCACACCGTCACCAGAATCAATCACAGTACCTGTAAGAGATCTGTCGACAACTTTCGAGGAGGTCCAAGAAGCTGCAAGGGCCAAGACGGCCTGCACCGCAATGTAGAGACCAGCACAGTTAAAAGACTCGAAAAAGATTTCGGCAACTTGCTCTCTATTTTCAGGTGGGTTTAGAGGGGGTTCTGTTAAGAGAAAGAAGTGGTCCTCCGGTTCTGTTCTCAAATACTTGAAGATTGAATTCTCCCAAAACCTTTCCATGTGGTCCCAATTCTCCACTTGACCATGTCTAATTGGGTAATTCAACGAGTAAGAAGCCCCCTGTGCTGCGATCAATGCCTCGTTACCAATGTAGAAATCCAGATCTTCAGTGCCCCTTTTCCCGGATAAATTGTTGGACATCAATGAAGCAGTGGTCAGGTTGCCAAAGTTCGTAGCCGAGGTAGCATTGGTAAAATACTGATTGCTCGAGCTAGCATTCCCACCAGTGCTTGTGGAAGCCAGACTTGCTCCGGTGGAAGTAGTCTTTTTGGCGTTGGATGGTGCTGCATTGGCAATGGCAGTGGGGAAAATCCACGATGGCGAATCGTTACCGGCGAAGCCAAGCTTGGTCAAGCCGGTACCATTGTCCATGACAACGGCAGGGTTATTCAGATAGGACATGTTGACGAGCGACTATATATGGCAACCACTTCAAAGGAACTAGCCGTAAAAAAAAAGATTGCCTAGTATTTCCAACACTGCAGAATCCCACAATCCTAACAACAACAATGGTTGAACCTTTCCTGGGCCACTTAGTTGATCTTTTTGAGCCTTTGGGTCAAGTAGTAAGACGAACTTTGAATTTGAAAAGGGGCGAACACAGCGCTGTTTGGTGTAGGAAACCTTGGAATTTAAACCTTAAAATGAAGAAAACAACAGATAAAAACCGTAAATAGATCGTCTACTGAGTCAATGCTATACTTCTGGGTGAGTGGACTCGACTGACATTGCTTGCTAAGCTCTCTGAGACCCTCTGAGGGTTAAATTGTACACTTTAGCCTTTCGAATAGGGGTTACCCGCACGTATCCATGTTATAATGTCCAAATATCGAAGAAGGATTAAAGAAAAGAGGTCCACCTGCCAAAGTCACCAATAACAGGCCCAGATAAAGCTTTTCAAGGGGTTGTCAGACTCAGTTTGGAATGCTGTCGCTGAGGAGAAAGGCTGGGGGCCACCTCCACGCAAGGAAGAAGCTCACCTCGAGCTCTCGATCCGCAGATGACATATCGACGACTTCCGCGCATGATGGGGCCGGTATCGTTACAGCAGATGGTACAAGGGTCACCAATGGGTCTGGAGGCGATACTAAGACCTATGTGGATAATGATGCTTCTGCCGCTGCTATGGATAGCAGCTTTTCGACTTTTAATCTTATCTTTGACAAGTTGAGAAGCCCAGTGCCGCAGGAAAGGTTAGCTGCATCATACGAACTCAAAACATCTCTCATATCACTCGTCCGGGAGGTCTCGGTAGAACAGTTTCAGCGGTTCAGTAATAAGATCAACAACAAGATCTTCGAATTGATCCATGGTTCTGATCCCAGTGAAAAAATCGGTGGAATCTTAGCAGTGGACACTCTTATAGGATTCTATGCACATACAGAGGAGCTGCCTAACCAGACTTCGAGACTTGCCAACTATTTGAGGGTGCTTATCCCTTCTAATGACATCGAGGTGATGAGATTAGCAGCCAACACATTAGGTAAGTTGGCGGTACCGGGTGGGACACTGACGTCTGATTTTGTGGAATTTGAAGTCAAGACTTGCATTGAGTGGCTAACGACTTCGCCTGAGAACTCTTCGTCGAGTTCCAAGCAGGAGTACAGGAAGCATGCATCCTTACTGATCATAACGGCTTTGGCGAACAATTCGCCATATCTGCTCTATCCCTATGTGAATTCTGTGCTTGATAATATCTGGAGGGCACTCAGAGACACGAAACTGGTCATAAGAATGGATGCCGCTGTCACGTTGGGCAAGTGTCTTTCCATCATACAGGACAGAGATACGGCATTAACGAAACAATGGGTACAAAGGCTCTTTAAAGGCTGTGTTTATGGGTTGACGCTAAACACCAACGAGTCGATTCATGCCACTTTACTTGTTTATAGAGAACTGCTCACTTTGAAAGGCTTTTACTTGGACGGTAAGTATGACGAGATTTACCAGTCCACCATGACCTATAAAGATCACAAGTATGACGTGATTCGTAAGGAAGTTTACGCAATTCTGCCGTTACTGGCGTCTTTCGACCCGCAGTTGTTTACAAGTAAGTATTTGGATCAGACCATGATTCACTACTTGACCATTCTCAACAACATGAGTACCAATGCCACCAACCATTCCGACAAGGCAGCCATACTTGTCTCCATAGGTGACATTGCATATGAGGTAGGGTCTAGTATCATGCCCTACATGGACCCCATATTGGATAACATTAGAGATGGACTACAAACAAAGTTTAAAAATCGCAAAAAATTCGAGAAGGAGTTGTTCTATTGTATTGGCAAACTGGCTTGTGCTGTGGGGCCTGCATTGGCTAAGCATCTTAACCGAAGTCTGCTTGACTTGATGCTTTTGTGTCCCCTGTCAGATTACATGCAAGAAACTTTACTTATAATCAATGAGAAGATTCCAGCTTTGGAGCCAACGATAAATTCCAGACTATTGGATCTGTTATGTACTTCGTTATCTGGTGACAAGTTCAAGCAACCAGGTTCCCCCATGTCTCTCAAATCACTTTCCATTGAAAAGGCACGACAATGGAGGAATCAAAGCATATTGCGTAAAACTGGCGAGGTCAACGATGATGCAAATGATGCTCAAATTCTAACTCAGGCTCTGAGAATGTTACATGCCATTAACCACAAGTACTCTTTGACCGAATTTGTGAGATTGGTAGTGATACTTTACATCGAACATGAAAATCCTCATGTCAGGAAATTAGCGGCGTTGACATCTTGTGACCTATTCGTGAAAGACAGTATCTGCAAGCAAACGTCTTTACACGCGTTAAATTCGGTGTCGGAGGTTTTGAGTAAATTACTAACAGTGGCTATCACAGATCCTGTGGCAGAAATCAGGTTTGAAACCTTGCAACATCTAGATTCGAGCCTTGATCCTCAATTAGCTCAACCAGACAATATGCGACTTCTTTTTATGGCTTTGAACGACGAAATCTTTGCTATTCAAATGGAAGCCATACGGGTTGTTGGTAGACTTGCAGTGGTGAATCCAGCTTATGTGGTGCCCTCTCTGAGAAAAACATTATTAGAGCTTCTCACTGAACTCAAATATTCTAATATGCCAAGGAAAAAGGAAGAAAGTGCAACTTTACTTTGTACCTTGATCAGCTCCAGTAGGGAAGTGACTAAACCATACATTGAACCAATTTTGGATGTGTTATTACCGAAATCACAAGATAACTCTTCTGCCGTAGCTTCTACTGCTCTGAAAGCTATAGGTGAGTTGTCCGTCGTGGGAGGTGAAGACATGAGACAATACTTGAACGAATTGATGCCTCTGATTATTAACACATTCCAAGATCAATCTAACTCTTTTAAAAGGGACGCAGCTTTGAAAACTCTAGGTCAGTTATCTGCGTCTTCTGGTTATGTTATCGAACCCTTATTGGATTATCCTGAACTTTTGGGTGTGTTAATCAATATTTTAAAATCTGAGAGTGCCCAAAATATCAGACGAGAAACAGTAAGGCTAATTGGAATTCTCGGCGCCCTGGATCCTTATAAACACAGGGAGGTGGAAGTAACGTCAAAGGCAAAAATTTCTGTTGAACAGAATGCTCCTTCTATTGATATCGCGCTCTTAATGCAGGGCATGTCCCCCTCAAATGAAGAGTATTACCCCACTGTGGTCATCAACACTTTGATGAAAATCTTGCGTGACTCTTCTTTGTCATCGCATCATACTGCTGTTATCCAGGCCGTAATGCATATTTTCCAAACACTAGGTCTACGGTGTGTTTCGTTTTTGGGTCAAATAATTCCTGGCATTATATCCGTAATGCATTCATGTCCACCTTCACTTTTGGAATTTTACTTCCAGCAGCTTGGTCTTTTGGTATCCATCGTGAAGCAACACATTCGCTCACATGTAGATGAAATGTATGAAGTGATTGAAGAATTTTTTCCCATCACTAAGTTGCAGATAACTATCATTTCCGTGATTGAGTCAATTTCAAAGTCCTTGGAAGGTGAATTCAGGAGATTTGTACCGAATACATTGACCTTCTTCTTGAACGTTTTGGAAAACGACAAATCTCCTAAAAAATCGGTATCTATCAGAATTTTAAAGTCTTTGGTCGTATTTGATAGCAATTTGGAGGATTATGCACATTTGATTATTCCCACTGTGGTAAGAATGGCCGAGTACTCTCCTGGTACCTTGAGAATGATGGCAATTGTAACGCTAGGGAAACTAGCAAAAAATATTAACCTTTCTCAAATGTCTTCTCGAATTGTTCAAGCGCTGGTACGCGTACTAAATACCGAAGACAGAGAATTAATTAGGGCCACGATGAATACTTTGAGTTTGCTTCTCCTGCAGTTGGGTACTGACTTCACAGTTTTCATCCCCATCATCAACAGAACTTTAGTAAGATATCACATTCAGCATTCAATCTACGATCAATTGGTCAATAAATTGCTTAACAATGAAGGTTTACCAACAAACATATTATTTGATAGAGACTTTGACAACAACAAAAAGGAACCAGCAGATGCTGAATCTGCTGCTAAGAAGTTACCGGTAAATCAGTTGGTTTTGAAAAACACCTGGGATTGCAGCCAACAGAGAACAAAAGAAGATTGGCAAGAGTGGATACGGAGACTATCCATACAACTTTTAAAAGAGTCTCCCTCCCACGCATTGAGAGCGTGTTCAGGGTTAGCAGGAATTTATTATCCTTTAGCAAGAGAGCTTTTTAACGCTTCCTTTTCGAGTTGTTGGACTGAACTGTATACCCAGTATCAAGAGGATCTCATCCAATCGCTGTGCGCAGCCCTCTCATCTCCTCAAAATCCTCCGGAAATTCATCAAACGTTGTTAAACCTAGTTGAGTTCATGGAACACGACGACAAGCCTCTGCCAATACCAATTCAAACTTTGGGTAAATACGCTCAGAGATGTCACGCATATGCCAAGGCCCTACACTACAAAGAAGTTGAATTTATTCAAGAGCCTTCCACTTCCACTATCGAATCGTTAATCAGTATCAACAACCAGCTTCATCAAACAGATGCCGCAATTGGTATACTGAAACATGCTCAACGACACCATGATTTGCAGCTGAAAGAGACCTGGTATGAGAAGCTACAGAGGTGGGAAGATGCCTTGACCGCTTACAACCAAAGAGAAAGTGCCGGTGAGGATTCTTTAGAAGTTACTATGGGCAAAATGAGATCCCTACATGCGTTGGGTGAATGGGAACAACTAGCTGAATTATCTTCAGAGAAATGGTTAATCTCAAAGCCCGACATCCGCAATGTTATGGCGCCCTTGGCTGCGGGCGCCGCTTGGGGTCTTGGACAGTGGGATAAAATTGAGCAATATATTAGCGTCATGAAACCGCAGTCCCCTAACAAAGAGTTTTTCGATGCAGTTTTAAGCTTGCATAAAAACAACTTCGAAGAAGCTGAAAAGCATATCTTCAACGCACGCGACCTTCTAGTAACTGAAATTTCTGCTTTAATTAATGAAAGTTACAATAGAGCTTACAGTGTTGTTGTAAGATCACAAATAATAGCAGAATTGGAGGAAATCATAAAATACAAAAAACTACCCTTGAACTCGGAAAAGCGCTTTATGATTAGGAATACTTGGAATAAGAGGCTTTTGGGTTGTCAGAAGAATGTTGATGTATGGCAAAGAGTTTTAAGAGTCCGTTCTCTTGTTGTGAAGCCCAAGCAGGATATGCAGGTCTGGATCAAATTTGCCAATCTCTGTAGAAAATCAGGAAGAATGGGGTTGGCACAGAAAGCATTGAATTCGCTACTAGAAGAAGGGGGAGATCCTGAGCATCCCAACACTGCGAGAGCCCCACCACCGGTTGTTTATGCACAACTCAAGTATTTGTGGGCAACAGGTTCTCAAAAAGAAGCTCTACGCCATTTAATAGGGTTCACCTCGAGAATGGCACATGATTTGGGTCTTGATCCCAGTAATATGATTGCCCAAAGCGTTCCCCAGAACAGCACGATTGCACCCCACCATGTGGAAGATTATACTAAACTCCTGGCACGCTGCTTTTTGAAACAAGGAGAATGGAGGGTTTTGATACAAGCAAATTGGAGAGTTGAAAATCCGGATGCAATTTTGGGTTCTTACCTTTTGGCAACTCATTTTGATGACAAATGGTACAAAGCTTGGCATAATTGGGCATTGGCAAACTTTGAAGTGATTTCCATGATTACTTCAGGTTCTAAGGACGAAAAATCCAATGGTAATGGGTCATCAACTAATGGTGTTCACAGAATTGAAAATGGTATGATGGGATCAGACACTTTCACCGCCGAGGGCAGCAACTATCCAATTGAGTTGATTCAAAGACATGTCGTCCCTGCTATAAAGGGGTTTTTCCATTCAATATCCTTATCTGAAGCAAGCTCACTTCAAGATACCCTAAGACTTTTGACTCTTTGGTTTACCTTTGGTGGTATTCCCGAAGCGGCACATGCTATGCATGAAGGCTTTAGTCTTATTAAAATTAGTAATTGGCTGGAAGTTTTGCCTCAGCTTATTGCCCGTATTCACCAGCCCAACAAAGTTGTCAGCAGATCCCTACTTTCTTTACTATCTGACTTCGGCAAGGCTCATCCTCAAGCATTGGTTTATCCCTTGACGGTGGCAATTAAATCTGAATCCGTTTCTCGGCAAAAAGCGGCCTTATCAATTATAGACAAAATGAGAATGCATAGTCCAGTATTAGTTGACCAAGCTGAGCTGGTTAGCCACGAGTTGATCCGTGTAGCAGTCTTGTGGCATGAGTTGTGGTACGAAGGTTTAGAGGATGCCAGTAGACAATTCTTTGGTGAGCATAACACAGAGAAAATGTTCGCAACCCTTGAACCACTTCATGAAATGCTTAAGCGTGGCCCAGAAACATT
Source organism: Zygosaccharomyces kombuchaensis (assembly GCA_003705955.2). Lineage (NCBI taxonomy): Eukaryota > Fungi > Ascomycota > Saccharomycetes > Saccharomycetales > Saccharomycetaceae > Zygosaccharomyces > Zygosaccharomyces kombuchaensis. The sequence continues at coordinate 12,135 of PPJZ02000109.1, forward strand.
AAGAGAAATTTCTTTCCAAAATTCTTTTGGTAGAGATCTGAATGACGCATATGAATGGGTAATGAACTATAAACGTAAAAAAGATGTCAGTAATCTGAACCAAGCCTGGGACATTTATTACAACGTTTTCAGAAGGATTAGCAGGCAGTTGCCACATTTACAGTCTTTGGAGCTACAACATGTTTCACCTAAGCTTTTAGCGGCGCGCGATCTAGAGCTAGCTGTCCCTAGTACCTATGCTGCTGGTAAACCAATCATTAGGATAGCAAAATTTGAGCCAGTATTTTCAGTCATATCTTCGAAGCAAAGACCACGTAAATTTTCTATCAAAGGTAGCGACGGTAAGGATTATCAATATCTATTGAAGGGTCATGAAGATATCAGGCAAGATAGTTTAGTCATGCAACTGTTCGGTTTGGTTAACACTTTGCTTCAAAACGACTCCGAGTGCTTCCAGAGGCATTTGGACATCCAACAGTATCCCGCCATCCCATTGTCGCCAAAATCAGGTTTGTTGGGCTGGGTTCCAAATAGTGATACTTTCCATGTACTTATTAGAGAGCATCGTGAAGCCAAAAAGATTCCCCTCAACATTGAACACTGGGTCATGCTTCAGATGGCCCCTGATTACGATAGTTTGACGCTGCTTCAAAAAGTAGAAGTGTTCACCTATGCTCTCGATAATACAAGGGGACAAGATCTTTACAAGGTCTTGTGGTTAAAAAGTAGATCTTCTGAATCGTGGTTGGAAAGGAGGACTACTTATACTAGGTCATTGGCTGTGATGTCTATGGTCGGTTATGTTCTCGGACTCGGTGATCGTCATCCAAGCAATTTGATGCTTGATAGGAATACGGGTAAAGTCATTCACATCGATTTTGGTGATTGTTTTGAGGCGGCCATCTTGAGAGAAAAGTTCCCGGAGAAAGTTCCATTCAGGCTGACAAGAATGTTGACTTATGCCATGGAGGTCAGCGGAATTGAAGGTAGTTTCCGCATCACCTGCGAAAACGTTATGCGCGTTTTGAGGGACAATAATGAATCGTTAATGGCTATCCTCGAGGCGTTTGCATTTGATCCGTTGATTCACTGGGGATTTGATTTGCCCACACAAACCATCATGGAACAAACCGACATTCAACTTCCTCTGACCAACCCAAGCGAATTGCTGCGTAAGGGCGCTATTACCGTAGAAGAGGCTGCCAAAATGGAGGTGGAGCAAAAGAATGAAATTAGAAACGCTAGAGCAATGCTTGTTCTCAGGCGTATCACTGACAAATTAACTGGTGACGACTTCCGCAGGTTCCACGAGTTAGATGTACCCGAGCAAGTGGACAAATTAATTCAGCAGGCCACATCTGTCGAGAACTTGTGTCAGCATTACATTGGTTGGTGTCCTTTCTGGTAAAGTCGAAATTCTACAACTCTTTTTTGAAGCTTATTCTAATGGATACTTACCGCGTATTTATTACAGTGTACTTTTACGATACATTTCCATTTAGCTATTACTTGATGGTCATTGGAGAGATCCAAGTTCGTGTCAAACATTGACTTAGTTAAAATCTTACTAATTTTAAGTTCTTTTTGTGCTAATTGAAAATCCCCACGCAAGTCCTCGTCCTGGTTTCCATATTTGAAATCAAGGCACTGTAACACACCCATCAGCTTGCCCACTTCCATACCGAGGTGACTTCCTAAGGGGAAAGCATCATCAAAACCTACTTGAAGATTGGCTTCTTTAGATCCGCTGATGCCATCTACGTAGCCCCTCTTGAAGTGGGTTTCCTGTAGCTTCTTTAAATCTTGAGATTCTTGTTGCACAGGACCATCAGAATCAGACCCCCAAACATCGTCCAATAGGTGAGACATCCTTTAACATGGGTCGTTAGTCTATTCTTGGATGTTTTTCCATTATCACTGGATAAACGTTAGAATTTGAAAAATCGGAAAAAATAAAGTTCTACACTAATGAATCACTAAACCAACCAAGTAGAGAAGAGCATCAATTGTCAATAATTGAGGTCATTGGACATGTTTGAGGGCTTTGGAGGTAATAAGAGGCGAAAGATCAATCTAGATGATGAACTGGAACATAGCAAGCCATGGGTTGAGAAGTACAGACCCAAAAAATTGGATGATGTGGCTGCTCAAGATCATGCAATTACCGTTTTGAAGAAAACGCTCTCGTCCGCTAACTTACCCCACATGTTATTTTACGGTCCACCAGGTACTGGTAAGACGTCAACCATCTTAGCATTGACGAAAGAACTGTATGGACCAGAATTATGCAAGACCAGAGTTCTGGAGTTGAATGCCTCTGATGAACGTGGTATATCCATCGTTAGGGAGAAAGTCAAAAATTTTGCACGTCTCACAGTTTCAAAGCCTTCCAAAGATGATTTGGAAAGGTATCCATGCCCCCCATACAAAATAATTGTGTTGGACGAGGCAGATAGTATGACATCAGACGCACAGAGTGCTCTGCGTAGGACCATGGAGACCTATTCCAATGTCACTAGGTTCTGTCTAATATGCAACTACGTCACGAGAATAATTGATCCATTAGCGTCTAGATGTTCTAAATTCAGGTTTAAGTCTCTTGATGAGGCCAATGCTCTCGGCCGCCTTAAGGAAATAGCTCAAAATGAATCAGTCCCTCATGAAGAAGGTGGACTGCAAAAAATATTGGAAATATCCAATGGTGACATGAGAAGGGCGATCACTTTGTTGCAATCCGCTGCAAAACGCTTGGGATTTGAAGGTCTAGAAAAGATTACACCGCAGGAAGTCGAAGAGCTGGCCGGTCTTGTTCCCGCGCCGGTAATTCAAGAAATGGTCAGTAAAGTTTCCAAAGCTAACGTAAACGAGATCATTTGTTATGTGAACAATGTTGTAAAAAACGGTTGGTCTGCAGTTACTATGGTGAATCAGCTTCACGACTACTATATTACCAGTGATGAATACGGGACAAATTTCAAAAACAAAGTGTCTTTACTACTCTTTGACACTGACGCCAAACTGGCCAATGGCACCAATGAGCATATACAAATACTGAATTTATTAGTGCAAATTTCACAGGTGTCGAGCTAACGCGTCGTCTAACGCATTGAAAGTTAACTAGATTAATACCGTTTTACATACAATTTACTGCTACGCCAAGTGAAGTGGTGGTGCTGACTCAAGCCATGCTTCATGATATAGGATGATATTATAGAACAACCAATTCCGAATTAGCAAATCTATTTTTTGGTTTCGGGAATCTTCGCCTCTTGTTTGTTTGGCATGGGAGGCCGCATGGGAAATGCATTGAAGTTCATGTTCCCTGATGGAGGTGGCATAGGAGGAAAAAATCCCTGCCCCGCCGGAGGGGGCATCATCCCACCCTGAGGTGGAATATACATTGGGTTGAAATTTGGTGGCATCATGGGGAAACCCGGTGGCGCCATGCCTGGCATGAACTGTGGAGGAACCATACCAGGTTGAAAAGAGGGTGGAGGCGGTTGACCGCGTTGAATTTTACCACCTTCTACCGGACCTCCGTTACCATTCCCACCTGATGTATTCCTTTGTGGAGCGTTGCTGGGATTCTCATTCATCAATCTGGGGCCACCACTGTGACGTGCTCCATTTGATTGGAGTGTCGTGGGTGGGGGTGGTGGTGGGAATCCACCGGGGCCGGATGGTATGCCCATTGGAAATGGCCTCGACATTGCGATACCGGGAGGTTGTCCACCTTGTGGTGTAGAAGGGGAAGGTTGTTGTCCCATAGGAAATCTTGCCTGACCGCCAGGAGGGAGCATGACACCAGGTGGAGGTCCTGGTGGATTTCTGTCGTTACTGTGTAAGTCACCCTTGTTTAGGAGCCCCTGGAAGAAAGCATTGTTTGTCTGCAGTTGGTCTGGAGCCATCGGTTGTTGCGGAGGCATAGGCGGTTGCATCGTGCGTTGTTCCTGCTGTGGAGGAACATGAGAAGTATGGGATCCACGAGGATTGCGGGGAGATGCAGCTGATGGATCTACTGGATTCTGCCTGACATCCTGAGTATTTAAGGAGTTTTGATCTTTTGATTCCTTAGGTGTGTTAGCGTCGTTTTTGAAAAAGGATATTAGCCTAGATCCGCCTGGGACATGTGGGTTGTGTGAAGCTGGAATGCTTTTGGTAGCTGCGCTATAACTTTGCTTAGTTAGCGACTCAGAGTCCGCATTAGAGTTCCTCTCTGTAGGTAATGACGTCGAAGAAGATGACTGTGCAAAGAAAGAGGAAAACCTGGAGTAAGATCCCTTTGCAGACTCCTGCTGGCCTTCCTTATGCGACAAAATTTCAATTTCTGGACTCTTTTTATATGTTTCTTGGAAATCCATCGCACCTGCAGTGCTGATGCCATCGCTACTATTTCGGTTTAGACCAAGAAAATCTGAGATTGAGCTCGAAGTCTTGGATAATGAAGGTTTCGAACCACCAGTCGGCTCACTTGGTGATAGACCCTTCTTTCTGCGTTCCATCTCTTTCATTTTGGCCTTCCAAGACTCAAAATCAGCCATGGAGTTCCCCGTAGGCTCAAATTCCTCTTCCAATGCCTGCAAGTCATCATTATTGACAGCTACGTCCTTCTCCTCCATGTATCCACTCCTATCATGTTTACCAAACTTGTTCCCCTTCTTTCCGTTCGGCGCCCTAGCGTATTTGCCCTTGTTGCCCTTTTTTTCAAAAGCGTTATTCTCGTCCCCGGAGAGACCTTTACTGTTTCCTGATCCATTAAGACCTTTGCCAGACACCCTATGGCCCATAGATTTCCCCTGGTTGCCATGATCCGGTTGCTTGTGATTCAGTCTCCAAAACTTCTTCTTGGGCAGATAATTAACCTTTCCCTCGGCGTGGTCTGCAGGCAATTGCTGAGATATCAAAATCAAGTCATTGATGCTGTACACGTACTTCTTGTTAACAGATACACGGGGTTTGTAGTCGAGGTCATATTGTTGAATAACTACCTTGTCTGGTTGTATTGGTGCAGATGGAACGCTACCATCATCGGCCGAACTGAGCTGTCCTTGTCCTTGGACGTTTACATTTCCTTGCCTATTCTTGATATGTTCAAAAAAATTGGCAATCTCATCGGCTGAATTCTGCTGCAGACTTTGCATATCTCCAGAGGTAGCCTCAGTCTCAGAACCGGCTGAAGTAGCAACCGCGAGATCTTCCATCCTTTTGAAATCGTACCTTTTCGTTTGGCCAACTCACCAATGTTTAAACCCAACACGGTCAAATTATCAATGGGAGCCTTAACTGTGATATCCAAGCTATTATCTTGTTTATTCAATCGTTTGTTGGATCGACAAGGGTGGGTTATCTTTTTTCCCTTTCATGAAGTTCAAAAAAATTGACGTGCCTAAAAAATTTTCTGCTCACAGCGAACGACACAGCGATCATGTGAGCGGGCGTAGGCAATGCGAAATCTAGGAAAGTTTAATATTGTCTAGAGCGTCAGTAAGTTATATTTAGTGAGAGTCCATTCAGTTCGAACATGTATATTAATTTACGCATACATCTATAATTAAATATATAAAGGCAAACGCTGGTGTTTTTTTTTTCGGACCCGGAAGCGTATAATTAAGACGACAAGTGATAGAAAAAATAACAAATACACATTTTTCAAAAGTGACCACGAGTTGGCGGGTCAATAAGGAGGGAGAATCGACATAACAAAATCAATTGGAATGATTTAATTTCGAATGTAGTAGAGTATAATGCATGGAAAAGTACGGTGGTGCATGGATTGCAAGGAAAATTTTTTAAGTGTGATAACTATTTATCTATCGGGAGCAGAAATTAAAATTACTCAGAAAATAAATTATAAATATTTACTTTCATCTAAACAACATCTATAAGACAAAGTTATCTTCTGCAAGTTCTGGAGGAAGTTGTAGGTCATGCAGATTAACCAATTATGTGATAAATGATCTAATACTTTGAGTTCACAATCCATTATAAAAAAAAAAAATTGTGTTCTGTAAAAAAGATATTAATGTGGCTCCCACGGAAGGAAAAAATTCCAAGAGGTAGCAAAGTGCATAAGAATTCTTAATAACTTTTCTTTTCCCCTCCAAGTTTGATTTGACACAACATCTCGGCTAATATTTTACCATCCCCAATCAACCAACGGCTACAGGTTGCATTAGAAGTTTTGCAAAGTCACTTGTAACAAGGGCTATAAAGCTCATTTGTATTATAGCAAAAGAGGTCGGACCTCTAAAGAAGTGAATGCGGGAATACTCAATTTTTATCCAGCACGTTGATTCGTTAAATTAAAGTTGAACTAATGCAAATGATATGGATGCAGCCTATTTAATGAAAGCACTTGGAGTAAAGGTAATACTTTTTCCCTTTAGCAAAAACTTAGATCCTTGATAGAAGGTATTTCGCATCCATCATAGGAGCAGCAGTCGCAAAAAACAACAATTCAGTAAACCTTGGTTTCAAATCCGTGACCGCAAGAATATCATTCAAAGTGTTTAGTTTAGAATTGGCAAATATATGCGGTTTTCCGTCAAACCACAAATAGGTGTGAATTTCTTCAGAGCATACTGCTTGTGAATGCAGTACAAACAATTACAGGGTGAATTTAGAAAAGTAGAAGCTTACCCAAACACATAAGATGATACGCCTCGTGATGCAATAACGAGGCAGTTTATTTTCTAAGTCTGCAGGAACCGTACGTTTCTGAGAAATACTCTCATTTATGACATAGTTATTTCTGTTTTCTCTAAGCCTCGAGTTCGAACTTCTCCAAAACACTCTTATATTATGCCGAAATTTTTGTTATATAGTTGGGAGTACTTTTTCTTTTCTTCATGTCAAATTATTAATTAAGTTCACGTAGTATTTTTCAAAAGCCTTGTTATCAGACATGGCAAGCATTTGTATCAATTCTAGCCCCAACTCCGAGGGAAACTGAATATGTGGGAAATATACTTGGCCCATGTATTTTAAGCAAGGATTTGCCATAAGATCTGCACCACCGCCAGACTGCACGTACAGTTCTTTAAGTAGGCGTGAAAGGTCACATGCTACTACACGACAGCTACCGTCCCGGATATTGAATTTATACTCCGGCTTGAAAGGTATTTCAAAGGCCAATGGCACGACCTTGGTGATGAAAAATTCGTTAAGACCTTCCAGTTGGCCAATGTTTCCAGCATGCCCGTCATTCAAGTCCGTGCACTTGCCAGAACCAAAAGATTTCATGAAATTGTTCAAGACATTGAGAGCCAACTTAATTGTTGAGGTCTCCTGCACTTCCTGAGGAATGTAAACCAACAAGTCCATAAGGATGGTCGATAGCGTAACTCTGTTGCGTTCTGTTAGTAATAGGGAAGTCACAGAATTGGTCACAAATGATTGTAGAAGGCCGTAGTAAGCCTTTTTCAGTTGAATTTTGTCTCTGAATGAATCTGTGACTACTACATTCTTCACGTTGGGAGCCTTTCCGCTGGTCGTAGTCACCGCTCCCGCTGAGTTTCCATTATACCACGGTTCTGTCTCTACAGCACTCTCTTGGTCTATGCGGTCCATCACCGTGTGGACCTTGTCCACGACTGGCGTCAATAAATTGTCAAAAAGTTCGTAACAGCTATCGTCTGCATGAAACGTATGAATCATCTGGCCCAAGAAGCCTAAAAAGTCATTCATCTCCAATGTTGCCAAATCCGAATCCAAATATAGTGCTATCAACTTGCTGGCAAAAGGGACCACTTGACTGTTTAAAATGGGTATTAAACGTGCGAAGGTAAACCTTGAGGCATCCCTAACATTTTCATGTTTGTTAAAATATGAAAACGACACAAGCACAACCTCCGCAATATTAGAGAATTTCTCAATTAAAGTTTTGTTAATTAGCTTTTCGCTCACAAGAGCGTTGTTAACTTGGTTATCAGGAACCAGCCCTCCGTGCACACCTCGGGCCAATGTACCAATGGCCATCAAAAGGTGGTGGGACTGCAAAATGACTTCTGGAGATTGGATTTGTGAAGATATGCATGTCTCTAATCCAGTGAACAAGGGCGATAACACTTCGTCCATGATATCGTAGTTGGAATCAGAGTTGGAACCAATGAGCAAACCAATACCTTCGAATAAGTACAACTGATTGTCAAAGGTTGTATCATAATCTGTACCGTCTTGATTGGGTGTCACAGCTTTCACCACCAATAAGGGTGACATTTTGGCCAACAATTGCGACAATACCGGCGTCGACAACTTAGGCTTAGTAGTTTTGATCAATCTAGTAAACAAGTACCAGGTCCGCAATCTGACTTTTTCTCTCTTGTTAAACATACCGAAGGGGCTGCAAAAGATGTTTAAAAGCACTAACTCATCCTTCTCATCGGAGCCCAAAAATGTGTAGTGCCTTACCACTAATTCGAAAAATAATATTTGCACGTATGGATTATCCATTTGGAAAACAGAAGAGATTTGTAGCAATACGCTCATAGACTTTGTCATCAACAGCGTTGCCTCCGAGGTTGCAATATCTTGTTTAGCCAAGCCGAATAAATTATTACGTATGCTTTCGCTCAGGTTGTGCATTTGATAAATGCCTAGTTCCAAATCTCTCCAGTCCATTTTGGACAAACAATCTTGGATGTGGTTAGAAATGTTGCGCAAATAGAGTGTTGGATTAATGACAGCAATGCTATCTTGGAAAACTTTCAACTTTGATCTAATCGTATCGAAAAACTCATCAATATCATCCTCTGCATCTTCATCGCTCGAGTCGTCTATTCTCATCTTTTTGAATCCCACCAACAACAAAGAAGTTAAGAACATCTCATGAGGTGGATCGAGAGGCAACTTCTTGGAATTGACGGCAATGGCGGAGCCTGGCTTGCCGCCCAATGCAAATTGTTTCTTTAACACAGACAGATATTGAGAGAAAAAGGGAAAGCACTGCTGTGTGACTGAATCATATTCGTGCTCCATGAACTTCAGGACTAAAGGCGCTACTTGGTTAATGATCTGATCATCTGCAGCGACTGCCACTTGCTGGCTATCTGGCATATTACCTCCTTCATTACAGTGTTCAATAACTTTCGCCAACTCCAAGCCCACAGAGGCAGATAACTTAGCCAAGTGTTCGTGAACCTCCAAGTCATCGTGACCCACAGTTGCTACTTTATCCGTCAAACTCAGCATACTTAACAAACGTAGTTTGTCCAAAGGTTTCATCTTTTTGTAAATGATCTCACAAAGGCATTCAGCACAGGCAATCTTCGTAGTTTCGAAATCCAGATATCCATAGATGACGGTTATATAAATTGGGTTCACGATCAGCTGAACATCGATCCACGAAATATAGGATCCGACACAAGACAAGGTCAACACCGCCAAGTCACTTTGCTGCTGCGGTACTAAGCTTTTCAAAGTATTCAGCCACAACGAAACTAAAGTCTGTATATCTTGCAATCTCATGGTATCTTTCAAACTGTTATTTTTTAACTGCATATCCTTTGATTTAACAAAAGTCTGGTCTGCAATGCTAGAATTGATGGAAAGACAAATTCTCAAAAAGTAGTCCAATCCCAAAGGTGCAAACTCTTTGGTCGCTTCGCTAACAAGGCCCTTCACTGACAAAATTTCAGTCATATCTGAGAAAAAAGTGTTCCACTGGTTCCCATTAGCTTCGCCGTACATTGAATAGAACAGATTCGTCGACAGCTCTGCTATCTTATTCCTCAAATACTCCTGATCTCGAAAACCTCCCACGAGTTTGTGTCGAAGCAGCTCTACCGCGGTAGTTCTGATGAACTGTAAGTGGTTACCTGGCTGCAGAGCCAAATCGCATAATACCTGCAGCGCAACAAACTTCGTCAAGTCATCGGATCGTGGATCACTTAGTAGGGAGGTAAATAGTTGAGCCGCATTGGGTTCTGATTTGATTTGGGCCAAAAAATCCAATGCCTGCTTTTTGGTAACTGCATCGGTGGTGGGACTGTTTGCAATGGCTATAACTTCTTGAATCCTTTGAAGCATTACCTCTATGCACACTTATGCAATATATGTTACAATAGAGATGATGCTGACTATAGCGGTCCCGAATCAACTAAATCTCTATTTTCTTCTTTTACCCCAAACTATTAAAGAAGGTTGCCTAATATAACACACAAATCAATCTTCTCTACTAGTGCAAGAATGACTTAGTGCTAATTGCTCCAGGTCAATTTCCCAGCAGAGTTTTAGAGCTTCGGGCACCTCGTATCGTTCGTCTCAAATGGCACTATTTGAGTGATTGAGATGGGTTTAAACTTTTGTTGTGGAAAAAAATTTTGTGACTAGTGGCGCCAGACGCGGTGTAATGAGTTTCTGATTAAAGTGTTAAGTAAAGAGATTAAAATGGTACTGAAATAAAGCGAGAATCAACATGAGATTCGATATGATGGGCGGGCATTGCCTGGATTGTGAGGCTGCTTTTTTTTCTTTCTTTCTGTTGGTTGAAAGTTTGGTTGTTTTTGTTTTTTGCCAGCATAGGTGAATCTCGACTGAAAAAAAACGACAGATAATGTTCTAAGACAAAACTGCCTATAACTTCAAATAAACTATTTCTTTCATTTGTTTGGAATCCTCTTGAGAAACTAACGTTCTTCATTGATATGGATTCTTTTTTTTTTTTTTTTTTTTT
>PPJZ02000110.1:0-22568 GCA_003705955.2 Zygosaccharomyces kombuchaensis
GACTTTTGTCACATGACCTGAGGCACTAGACCTCGTATATGTTGACAATGGGCGAATTGGCAGTGCTATTCTTGAAATCTGTTATTGTAGATGAGGTGAAGAGTTTACTGGAAAAACGATCTTTTTACTTGGCCAACCGCACCTTCTCTTTGGCTTCAATGTTAAGCGTGAGTCTTTTTTTCACCTGCTTCTTCAACAGCCCTCGTTTGTAGCTGTGATATGTCTCTTTGGCATGGAAGAGGAAGATGAGTGGTTGCTCCGGCCAACAGGGTATCTGTGTTGCTACTGCACGTGAAACCGGCATGAGGAAGCGCAGAGCGGTCCATGGTCTCTAGAATACTAAGAAATCATAGGACGTTTTAAAGCTTTTTAAGCTATTGTTTAATGTGCGCGGCAAAAAGACCTTTAACGATGAAAGTTGTGCCAGTGGACGTAAAACAAATTGATGTAACCCTAAGCAATATGGAAGCGAATTTCAATCATTTCAAAGTTTCTCTTTTTCCTGCTTAGGATGATGCAGATAATTGCAAAGCTATTCAAGCTTCGATACATCAGGGATTTTTACCTAAGTTGCAAGGAGAGGTTAAACACACTGTATGATAATTTGAGTACCTAAGATGGCAAAATTGTGTGTAGCATCTTGATGAATCATCGGTTTTGCTCCAAAGATCATAAAAAGAGCATTGGCGGATACTTAAATTTATCTTTCCTCAATATTATACCAGCTGGATGCCAAATCGCCTTGGTTCTGAGCTTAAGGGGTGGAGGGGAGAGGAATATTGGAGATTAGTGACATTCTCACTAAATGTCATCATCACGATTGATGGAACTACTCTTGTTGGTTTGGATAGTTTATTGTGGCTCAGCTATCCGTTACAAACTTGCAGCTGCTTGGTAATACTCAACGGATCGTACAAGTTGAAAATACAGAACCAGCATATACGGTTAAAATCTGAATCCCACCTTCAAACATATTGCTGGATTAGCCTCGGACTATCCCTCCTACTGTATTATATTTCTCAGGCAATGTGGCTAAACGTTTTAGATGGCGTTTGCGGCACATTCTTCAGAAGTCAGTGAGGAAATATGGGAAACGTTAAGTTACAGAAGAAGTTAATCCAAGAAAGTTACCTGGCATAATTTTGCCTTTGCAGCTCTTCTTTGTACTGACCAAGGCCACGATTGATTGTGACGAATTTCAAAGGTACATAAGAGAGTTTCCTTTTGAGATTTTTAGTAAAATATTTGGTTTCCTGGAATGCAGATGGTATTGATCATGGGCACTTTTCATTAGGTGGCGCGTAGCGCTTGACAAGATCTCAGAATATACATAGCATCGCGGCTCTTATGTCAAATTTGCTAATATTAATTTAGGAATACTAAGGATTTTTATCTTACTACTGCTTGTCGACAACGCTGCTTAACAGCGAAATTTTACTTTTTTGTTAAAGAGAAGACTTAAATCTTGTAACTATTGCCAGAGGCTTTTGCTACTGCAAAATATTCAAACATCAAAGGCAAAGGTGCTTTGAAATCAACGAAAAATCTGAAAGAGTACAAAATCCCATCAATTATACGTTAGTATAACAAAATTCAGGTTTAAAAATCTTTCTTAAAAAGTTGAGTATAGATAAATAGAAATTGAAAATGAAAAGATGAGTCAGTCATGGTATGCTGCGGTTTTGGGAGGAACATATCCGTCATAGGACACCTGTTAGTCCAACATATATTCTTCTGTTGATAGTATTTTAAAAAGGTAGTCCTTCTGCATCTACCAGTTTCTGGAAAAACCAGAATTTCTACCGGGTATTCATAACAGCCCTGCAAAACTGGGCAAGAGTAACAAGGAAGGAGCGATAACTCTGATAAATCGAATTACTGTCCATGGCTAAATTCGTTATTCCATCTATAGCTAGACTTCGTTTTTCATAGAATAAGCTCGATCTACACAATGGCTAAATTCGTTATTCCATCTATAGCTAGACTTCGTTTTTCATAGAATAAGCTCGATCTACACAATGGCTAAATTCGTTATTCCATCTATAGCTAGACTTCGTTTTTCATAGAATAAGCTCGATCTACACAATGGCTAAATTCGTTATTCCATCTATAGCTAGACTTCGTTTTTCATAGAATAAGCTCGATCTACACAATGGCTAAATTCGTTATTCCATCTATAGCTAGACTTCGTTTTTCATAGAATAAGCTCGATCTACACAATGGCTACCAGCTTCACACCAGAATTTTTACCAGTTCTGATCTCTTCAAGCATACCAGGGATCTTATCCAATCCATGAGATATTTTCACTGGTATATGGTGGATCTCACCTGCATCCACCCTCGGTTGAACCCATTGAATAAATTTAATAACATCCTCTCTATACCCCGGATCCTTCGGAAAAGTCACGGGCCCAAATGGTACGTCCTTACCCGTTGCCAGATATAACAAGGTGCTTTCGTGCTTAACATTAGCCTTAGGCTTTTCTACATTTTTATCATCCAAATAGACAAGGTTCACGATCGTGCATGGTTGAGTGTCAGCAGTGGCTTTGTAAATTTGAGGGTAAGTACTAGGGGTGGAGACACCATCCACGACCACACGCAACTCCTTGTAGGTTTTCTTGATCTGATCAATTACATCTGCATCGTGATAGTCGAACAATTCGTCTGCACCGTATTGCTTGAGTAAAGCTTCATGCTTGCGAGATGCCACTACGATAATTTTATTGAAGGCATGTACTTGTTTTGCCAATTGGATGAAAACTTGGCCAAACGCTGTGGCACCACCCCAAACAAGTACTGGCTCGTTTCTCTGTGGAATCGAAGAAGTCCAATTCAATTTCACTTTCAAATTACGGGTTAGAATAACACCCGCAGTGTTCAAAGATACCGGAAAGGTGACATAACCGTCGAGGCTGGTCACTGGTCCCTCGGGAAGCTCACTCTTGCCACTCAACAGAGGGCCCTTTGAGTGGAACTTATAGGCAAGCTTGCTGTCTAGAGCAGCATACTCTGCGAAGGCACCATTTTCGGGGTGCTTGACAGAGCCACCATGAACTAATCCGCAGACAATATCTCCCTCAGAGAATCCTTCAACCCCAGCTCCTAATTTAACGATCCTACCGGCAGCGTCACAGCCACAAATGGAACCCTCGGGGGAAAGCTTAAACGCTAGGTGCTTCCAATCGGTGGGATTGGCAGCGACGGCAATAGTCTTGATGAGGACTTGACCCTCTTCCAGAGGTGGGATGGCGACGTCGCTCCTAACGACCGCTTGGCCATCTAGGTTGACAACGGCTTTCATATGAGAAGGCAAGGCCATGGTGCACTAATACTTGCTGCTTGGTCGGAGTATTTGGAGAGAGAAAGGCAAAATATTTGAGACCTTATTATAGGTTTCTGATTAATCAGAAAATCACAAGATATCACATGGAATGAGGCAACTGATCAAGTGGCGCTAGGCACATTTGGGGAGAGTTATGACTAAGCACGTCACCCCTGTTAGCCTGACACCCGCTACTTTGCAAAACAACTATATTAGCAAGCACCAAATTCGTTATGCTAGTTGGAATCTCAATTAAAAGAGCTGTGATTACTCATAAAGAGCTAAGCACATCACCACATAGCAAGGAGGCCAGCTAGGAGGGTCGCGATAATAACCGTAGTTCTTGGTCGTTGTGCCAATCATTAATTCAAACTACACATACGGACGGAAGGGAAAGCAGAACAAAAGGCTACATATGGGAGCCCTTAGGAAACTGCACATGTCCCTTGAACTTGAGATCATTTAGAAGAACCTCGGAACTTCTCGCGTTCCAATGAAGGTTCATATCACATTGTACTCAAGGTCAAAGCCAAGCGGCAAACTAAAAACTAACGATTTTGCCACTAAGGAGTTGAAAACTTTTGAATATATTATATTTTCCGACTGATGTTGGGAAGTTAATTTGGTCTACACTGGATGACTTTTACTAAAAGAATAAGCAAGCCGGTAAAAGACTGGATACTCTGATGTACCAAACGTCCTAACATAATTTGTAAAAAAGATACTGTCCCGAAATATGGTATCCAAGAATCTAGTCTGTTGCACTATCAAAAAAGATAGCGTCCGAAGATAAGCCTAGTTAATTGTATTGTCTGTAATCATGATCCGATGTCCCAAATTTATGATCTGGCAATTTACGTTTGGTTGGTATAACACTTTTTGTCTCACGCCTAACTAAACCTGAATTAAACAAATCTTGTGTCTTGGACAAAAAGATTTTTCCGGGGGGAAAATAAGAACGAGTAAGAAAAGCGACGCTCTATAGGCGGTAGTCGTATAATCGCCATGTCATTTAAATGAGTCCAACTATTCTGCTTTTTCTGTTTCTGTACCCTCAGTGGTTGTAAGTAGGATACATTCCAGTGATATTTAGTCATAGAACAATTGAGAAGTATAAAAAGCCTAAGGCTACCAATTAGACTATAATGATTTAGGTTATAATAGCAAATATGAAGATTTTTGTTACTGGGGCTTCTGGCTTCATTGGCACGGCTTTGATTGTAGAGTTGTTGAGTGCAGGTCACCAGGTGGTTGGTCTCGCCAGGTCTGAGGAATCTGCTAGGAAGATTGAATCGTTGGGAAGCAATGTGGAAGTTCTGCGTGGTAGCCTAGAAGATTTGGATACGCTCAAAGAAGGTGCCTCGGGTGCCGATGGGGTGATTCATCTGGGGTTTATACATGATTTTGGTAACTACGAGAAAAGCTGCGAAATTGATTGTCATGCAACAGTGGCCATGTTAGAGTCGCTCGAAGGTACTGAAAAGCCTTTTGTATATACTAGCAGCACAATCTCATTGCCTGCAGGGAAGGCGTCCAACGAAACCACGGGTATTAATGATGGCTTTCCTAGTCCTCGGGGTGAAAATGAGAAGAAAGCCCTGAGTTACAAAGATAAAAGGGTTAGGGTGATGAGCATTCGACTACCACCTACTGTTCACGGAAGGGGAGATAAAACGTATATTCCTTTGATAATGAATGCCGCCAATACTTCTGGAAAGTCTGGTTACATAGCAGACGGTCAAAATGTTTGGTCGGCTGTGGCTCGATTTGATGCAGCTCATTTGTTTAAGCTTGTCTTGGAGCAAGGAATGGCTGGTGGTATTTACCACGGGGTTGCCGAACAGGGTATAAAGTCAAAAGACATCGCAGAAGTCATTGGTGAGATCCTTAATGTTCCTGTTGTTTCTATTCCAACAGAAAGTGCTTCGGAGCACTTTGGCTTTTTGGGTCCCCTCTTCCAGAGGGACAATCCAGTCTCAAGTGAGCTTACTCGCAAAGAGCTAGGTTGGAAACCACAGGGTCTTGGACTTCTCGAAGATTTAAGGAAGAACTACCGTTCCTAGCTTTGCGTACCCTTAAGCAGTATTTTTTTAGGGCTGCGATATGGTGTTTGAGTTATCAGCGAAAATTGTGATGCGAACTATCGCCACAGCAAAAAAGGCATTAGAGAGTTGTATTCTACAGTTTTGCAGATTGATGATAACATTACTCTAGTGAGCAGGATGCCGATGGGGGTTCTTGTTCTACCTTCCCTCACTATGATCTCGCACTCCATATTTATTTAGAACATTTTTATTAAGGTAACATGTTAGGCAGCACTATTGTGGTTCCAAAGCAAAAAGTCAAAGGATGATGGCACGGCGATGCATAAGAGCTTAAATATTCCTTGTGTTTGTACTCAGCAGAATGTATTCAGGAAAATCACTTGCCCCTCTTTAAAAGGAACAACCCAGTATGAAGTGAGGTCACCCGTGGAGAGCTAGAATGCAATCATTGGCACGAGAAGCCTCTTACTTCGAAAATCTGAAACATATTTGCCGGTCTTAGTGTTTAATTTTTTGCTTAATGACAATTCAATCTATTCGCAAGCCAAAGCGCGCTTGAAAGAAGTTGATATTGAGGAATTACCCGTTTGTGTATGTACTTTTTCAAAGAACGGCGAGAAAACAAGGATTGTTCGAAACATCGGGAAGTATACGCATCCCTGTACCTGGAGTTTTTCAACAGTAAGAGTTCCTAGTGCAGCAGTAACAGAGCGCAAAACTTGACTGGAATACTCGTGCAGTCTCAGTATCAAAAAAATTGCTAGTACAATGGATTCGAGCTTAGCGCACATTAGGAATAAATCCTCAATCTGAGATTTTTTGTGAGCGTATCCGCTAAGAGTATGCGAGGATTGAAAGACTGAGCAGACTTCTTTGCGTGCGCGCGGTTACGTGAGTTAAAGCTCGTGACATCTCTGTAGATCATCCGTAGCAAATCAGAGGCTGCTTAACCAGTAAATTATAACAAAGTTTCTCACTTAAACTGCATTGCAACGCCGAACCTTCGTTGTTCGTGCAACTTAACAAAGGGCGGGCAGGGAAAAAAAAAAGAAGCCCGCGTGTACATAAGGAGCGATCGATTTTTCGAAGCTCTTGCGAATTCGCTCCAAACGCAAGGTGGGCATATTAGAGTGACTTTTCTCTTCGCATCTAGTGAAAAGAACTGGAAAGCGTTGTAAAGCATGGGACAACACATGGAGAAGAAGGATCCTGTTTTGGTGACCGGCGCCACTGGATATGTTGCCGGTTGGCTAATTAAGAAACTTTTAGAAGAAGGTTTGACTGTTCACGCTGCTGTTCGCGATCCTACCAATAAAAAGAAGGTAGGCCATCTGGACAAACTAGCTGAAAATTCTCCTGGAGTTATCAAATATTTCAAATCAGACCTGTTGGAACAAGGTTCTTATGAAGAAAGTATGAGGGGCTGCAGCATTGTTTTCCATACTGCCTCTCCTTTTACCTTTGATATACGGGACGCTCAAAAGGATCTGGTGGATCCGGCTGTGAAAGGCACTCACAATGTCTTGGGGTCTGTCAACAACTGTGACTCCGTGAAACGAGTGGTGCTTACCAGCAGTGTAGCAGCGATTTATGGCGACAACATAGACCTTCTTCAGGCACCGAATAATACCCTCACTGAAAAATCATGGAACAAAACCTCATCTCTTACTCAAAACCCTTATTCTTTTTCAAAGACAGAGGCTGAGAGGGAAGCATGGAACATTTTTGAGAAGCAGAACAGGTGGGAGCTTATTGTGGTGAACCCAAGTCTTGTGATCGGACCCGGGATCAACCCATTCGCAACATCGGAGAGTTTTAAAATCATCCGTCAACTAGGCAATGGAACACTAAAGCATGGAGCTCCTAACATTGGTTTGAGTGTGGTTGACGTTCGTGACACAGCCGAGGCGCATTTCAACGCGGCCTTCTTGGAAAATGTCGAGGGCCGTTATATAATTTCTGGCCACGACTCGTCGCTTCCTCTGATTGCTGCAGCTTTGTTGCCAAAATATGAAGCGTACCCGCTTCCAAGTAGGCACCTCCCAAAAACACTTGTCTGGCTAGTGGGCCCGCTGATTGACGGGACCCTTACGCGGTCGTACATTTCGCGTAATGTGGACTATCCCATGAAGCTAGACAATAGCAAGAGTAAGAGAGACTTTGGCATCCATTACCGACCATTGGAAGAATCTGTCCAAGAAATGTTTCAACAAATGATTGATTCCGGACAGATACCTCGTGTGTCTGTTTCCTGATGCACGTACCTTATTCAGTCCGTTTAATATGGTGCACTCGATTTTTAGTGCAAAAGTGAATTTGGATGGGCCTTGGGTGAGAGCCAGTTGTCTGTGTCAGACAAGGAAGTTTTTTCCGATGTGAAGTCAAGGTAAGGTGGTTTGTGGATGTCATCATCTGAAATCAATTGAAACAAATTCAAGAGGTGTATCTAAGACTACAACAGAGCCGGTTTTTTTTCTGGGATGGATACTATGAGTTCAAACTCTGCTCGCTTTTTTCGTGGCGGAATATTTTATTATTAGTTATGCGCTTGCTGTTGGTCATTAGTTATCCGTTGGCATATTATTTTGAGGCAGCAATATATGGCAATTTATCTGCTTTCTAGTTGGGGTGAGCTATTCTAATCCCCCGCCAAAAGCTGTTTATTCTAAGAGAAAATGTCAGTACTTGTTGCAGCGTTCACAAAACTTCAGGTCCTGAACGTTCCAAGATGTACCATCTGGGTCTGAGTCTTTGGCGTTTGGAATATTTGGCAATTTCAATGCAATGGATCTCACACCCAATAGTGGTCTGTTTATGCGTGAGCATCAATTTCGTTTGTGAAAATTGACATTTCTTACAAAAGGCTACTCTCGAGCCTCCCTTGAATCACTAGCGTGAGTGCAACAGCCCTCTCTTGGATTATTACACTTTTCAGAGTTTGCATCTGCTTTCCTAAAAGAAATTGCTGTTCAGTTGAATTTGAAGGATACTCAATATTTTCACCGGGTTTCTTGACTCATTTTTTGATAGTTGGCTGCACTTTCTCTGCAGACATATCCGAAAAGCTCAGGCGCAGACTTGATTAGGCACATTGGAATGTAAAGAATTCCTATCGAAGCACTAACATGAAGTAGAGAGACAGTTTTTTAAAAACCTTGCCACAGTTGCAGTTCCAGTTTAACTTCGATGGGACCTCATATTTCAGCCAGCGCCGTATCCATTGGCTCCTCGGAAAGCGTCTCTTTTATCTTGAGACGCTCAAGTGTTATGAAGTAATAAAAGCATTCAAAAACACTATGTGTAGTCAATTCTGCTCCAATTTCATCAAGTTAATATTCTTTGTCATTTCCAAAGTTCTTCTATCCCACCACTGTACTCATTTGCCGTCGATCTTGCCAGTATTATGTTAGGTGGTTCTTTACTAGCCTACTAACGCTACCTTTCCCTAGAGCTCTATAGTTCCAAAGAAGGTAGATAGATGCTCTCTTTTTCAACTGAACTCAAGGTGAAAAAAATCAAAAAAATCATAAACAAACACAACACGAATTACGCGCGGAAACCCCTTTCTAAAAGTTGGCACGACAGTATAATAACCCTGTGCGCATATCCTCAACTTTCTGTGGAATCTTGTACCAATAATTTATAATGTACCAACTGTGACACGGTAAAGAGAGCGTAAGTTACTAAAGTTTCTGACCAGTGACGGACTAGGAGCTTCTTTATTTTTTTTTTGTCGTGAACCCATCACAGAGGACGTGGTCATAGTTGTTGCGTTGGTATGCCTATGTGTCCAATCCCGCCAGTACTCGCACCTCCCTGCCCAGGAACCCTTAAAGTTGGTATTTTGCAGTTAATGTTTTGCCCCAGGTCAGCAATACACAATATATCGCTCTCTTTTGAAAGATTCCACTGCAGAAACGCGATGACACTTAGGATGCGCCTTGACGGAGTTTTTTGATCATTCCGTTCACATTACAAGCAGTCGAGGCAAAATGAGGGATCTTCACGAGCACGAATGTTGATAAAATAACAGAGATGAAGGTTAAAATAAAGTGCGGTTAGAAGCTTTTCTCTTTTCTTTGTCCGCGGAACTTTCTCGCGGAACGAATCTGTGGCAAGGCGTCCGCGGCCTGAGACGCTCAAGAGGCTCTGGATATCTCCAAGTCCAAAAATCTAACAGTCCAAAATTCTAAAATTTCAAACCCCCGAAGTCCAAAAATCCAGAACTCTAGCAGTAAAATTATAAAATCAGCGTCTGTCAGTCGAATGTTGGAAATACGTAGCTCTCTTGGCCTTCTCAAGTTTTTGAAAAAAAAAAAAACAACTACAAAAAATAACAATTCCGCCATGGCTGTTCTAGTTACCGGTGCTAATGGTTTTATTGCTCGTTGCGTGATTGACTACTTGCTTAAAAAGAACTACGTTGTTATTGGGACTGTCAGGCCTCAAGAAAAGGCTGAAAAATTGCATAAGCAGTTCGGTAACTGCCCAAAGTTGTCACTGGAGATTGTAGAAGATGTGTCCGACATTAGATGTTTTGATCCTATTTTCAAGAGTCATGGCAAGGACATTAATGTGGTGTTGCGCATTGCCTCTCCATTCCGGTTTAACACAACAGAATATGAGAAGGATTTGCTGGTTCCAGTCGTAAATGGCACTAAAGGAATTTTACCGTCCATCAAGAAGTACGCAGCGGTTACTGTTGAGCGTGTCGTGTGTACTTCTTCCGCTTCTGCCATCCTCCAGCTGTCTCAGATGCACGATAACTCAGTCGTTCTTACTGAGAAGGATTGGAATCCGATTACTTGGGAGGGCTGTCAGACTGATGGCATGGCCGCTTACACAGCCTCCAAAAAGTTCGCTGAAGAGGCTGCCTGGAAGTTTTGGAAGGATAACAGAGACGTCCATATTTCAGCTGACCACCATCACCCCAACTTGTGTGTTTGGGCCTCAATTATTTGATGAGGATGTCACATCCGAGTTAAATCTCTCCAATGAACTATCGACCAATCGTATGTTGCATACCACGCCAGAAAGTAGCTTGGAACCGAACTTTCATGCTGAGTTCATCAATGTGCGCGATGTCGCCAGGGCACACTTGTCAGCCTTCCAGAACGAAAACACTATTGGCGAAAGGTTGGGTCTAAACGAAGGAAATTTTGATAACCAGTGTATTCTCGAAATTTTAAATGCCAAGTTCCCCCAACTGAGAGGCAAGATCTCTGTAGGTCCCAACCCAGGTAAGGGCGACTTGAGCCCTGGCTGCACATTCGACAACTCCCACTGTAAGGAAATCTTGGCCTTTGAGTTTATCAGTTTGGAAAAAAGTGTTTACGACACGCTGCTCAGATTTTGAAGCACGAGGGCAGGTTGTTCGCGTAGGTTAGATCCACCTTGGCTTTCTTTGGTCCTCGTTCTTTGTCCGAGGATTTTACAGATTTACATCAAGTTCCTGAGTATTAAAGCGAACAAGAAAGCTCCAAACGCAGATCAAGGGAAGTGTTTGGAAGTTTCGCGAGCTAAGTAAAAACTAAATATCTTGGAGCTGTCTGCTTATGCTGCACGAATCCCTTTCTTTGTTATTATGATATCGAAAACGCTTAAAAAAATCACCACTACAATCCTGAATGAGTCAAAATTTGGTTGGAATATTTGCTGGCTCATTACGGTGTCTTTTCTCGTTTGCGCCGACCGTTCTGTGCATTCATTTTATAGCAAGTCGATGCTCTGGCGAAATGGGCTTTGAAAAAGAACCAATTTCCTGCTGCAAGTTTCAGCTGTGCAAGAATGATTGTGGTTATGATCACTCGAAGAAATTCAACGTACCATAAGGACCCTGTGGGGTATGTAAACTAATAAAGGCGGAGATGCACTCTATTTGGCTACCGATCAAAAAATACTCATGGCATTTTACTTTGAAGCCCAAGCACAAACCCGTTTTAGAGTACAGTTTGGGAATCATAACTAGCGAAGGAGGAAATACGCGAAGTCCATGGCTGGGCTGAAGGCGTCGGCTTGCTATCCTGGAAATAATATCGATGTGGGCTGCTTCCTCAAAATGCGAAGTGATTGTGGCGGGCAGCGCTGAAATAGGGCAAGAAAGGTAGGAGAAGTTGTGGGGTATGTATATCTATATGACTCTTTTTCTCTTAAATTTGTTTCTTGGACTCAACTGTACAACACATAGTGGATAATGCTCGATACTTGATAATTTCTAACCATATATAAACGTGTTACACTTGAATATTAATTATCAACTGTTATTTGATGATCCTTTTTTTCGATTTATTTCTTCAAAATATTCACATTTTAAAGTTCTGAGTATTATATCTAACTGTTGATAGTTTTCATTAACGCTTTGAATGTTTTCTTCTTTCCTCGTAGCCATATAAGAATGAAAATGTATAGAGAAAAAGAATAAAATTTACATAAATTCCACTTATTTTCTTCAAAAACGAAGTTCTAAACCAAAGATCAACAGCATCAAAGCTTCTTAACAAGGGTGGAGTGAACTCTCCCCCCCTAAAAATCACTACCATATTGACCAGTACAAACGGAAGGTGAATTATCTTCTACAAAGAGTATTGTTCTGGACCAAATATTTTCAAAAAAGAAGCATGATTGACCCATGGAAAACGGATAGATGACCATAGCAATCATGTAAAGGTATTAAGGTTTAGACTAGCACGTTTATAATCAGAAATGATCTATAAAGCTAATTTTTTTCTCTTCTTCTTAACTTTGAAAAACGGTCAGCGAACCAGTCGCTAATTGGATCACCTTGGTCTTTTTCCACATATTCCCCCTCATCTAGATGTTGAGCCACATCGTGTGTCAGTTTAGGATCTCTTATGAAGAAAGCGAGTATAAACATAGGCGCTGTGAAAACCAGTGCAACCAGTACTTCATATTTTTGCACATATCTGTATGCCTCAACCAAGGCATCCCTGAGAGGAGTCCCCCAAGGATAATCCACAATGAAATCAAATGGCGAGTCATACGCCGCTTCAGCTAAAGTAGCATCTCCCATCAACCTAAGAAGCTCGGGGTACAGCAACTGATTCCATATAGCACCCGAAATAGCTCCTGCGACTGCTCCGCCAATGCTGAAGATTGTGTACCCTAAGGCCGTCACAGTGGCCATGTTCTCATGAGAAGTCACTGTTTGTATCGAGACATTTATGGGGTAGTCAAATAAAGCACTGCAGATACCCCAAACAACCATACCACCTATTATACCCTTGTCGGAACCTTTTCCTGATCTGTAACGGTAAAACAATCCCATTGTAACAAAATATAGTGCTCCACCAAGAATAATGTATGGTTTCAACCTGGAAGATCTGGCAACGAGGACCCCCAAGAATGGAGCAAAAATGGCAGTAACAAAAGCATACAAGCTCGAGATTCTCGTAGCAGAAAGGTCAGTCTGATCGACAGCAATCATTAGGATGGTGTACAAATAGTCACATACCATTTCATAGACAAAACAGTCCAAGAACAGTATGATCAAAGGTGCCCAGATACCACGGTCCTTCAACAACTTGAACGGTGCCATCGGCACTAAAGCAAATTTGCTTTCCCAAAATATAAAAATTGGAAACAACACAACACCAAGCACCAATGGCGCAATGATTTTTGGATTCCGCCAGCTCGAAGTCACTCCACCAGCAAGAGTCGGTGGAACGCAAATACAGCCTACACTTACCGCCAACAGGGTCACACCAATGACGTCCAATTTCCAGAACAGCTCCACGAGTAATTTTACCAAACCATGGCTTTGATACAATGTTTTCTCAGCCTGCAATTCTTTCCACTCCGGATCATTTCTTACTTTCCATCTCATATGAAGCACGCATCCAATTAGTGGGACACAACTCAAAGGAAAAATAAACGCCCACATAGCAATACACCAGGACCAATTTACTTCCGGGTTTGCAACTGATACAATGTTACCAGAAACCCAGGTGGTGATAATAGAGGGCCAAGCTGGCACGAATGTGTAAAATAATCTCCATTTGAGTGAAGAATTGTCAGACAAAAACAACACCACTTCTAGCATAGCTCCTTCAAGCCCCACATTGTAGAAAAAAGTGCCTGCAGCATATCTCTGGACATCATACGCTTGCGATTGAATAATTGTACCCACAACATAGAAAAGAATGGATACAATGAACAACGTGAGCCTACCAAAAACATCTGACATGTTCGCGAAGAATAGCTGTGCAACTGCAGATATCACTTCAGAAATAACACTCACGGTAGACACCAGGGAGTGCGTTGAGTAAGAATTCATCGCATATGTCATGTAGACATCTCTTATATTGCCATCCAGTGAATATCCAAAAGAACAGACGAAAGCAGCAAACAAAAACAGCGATCTGTAATACCAGGTGTCATATTGCTTTCCCATCAATTCTGCCTTACGAATGACAAGACTCTTTGTCATTTTCAAACTACCTTCTACATTATGGCTTGGCGATTTTTTCTCTGAGTCTTCGTCCACCACTGTGATTCTCTCATCTTCGCTTGGCAGTTTTTTATCGAAGTTTTCTTCCAGTATAGTAATTCTCTCATCTTCACTTGGCAGTTTTTTATCGATGTCTTCGTTCACTACTGTGATTCTCTCATCTTTTTTACTAGGCTCGATGTCTGCCTCATAAGCAAAGCCTCTCTCACTGCTTTCAGCCATACTTGGTTGGCGTTAGCTACTTGAATGTGTTCTAGCTAAGTCGTATTTCAGGACTTATTATTTGAATCATAATATGAAAATTGTTATATAATAGAAAAACGGGGTGCAAGTTTTTAGCTCGAGAGATTAAATTCTCCAGGCACTGTGAACATTTAGATCGTCAGCACCCCTTCAGGGTAAATAATTGTTAGAGTACTTCTATTTGAACTACGCAAAATTTGGTGAAAAAGTAATACCTGGCAGTTGAAGAACCAGGTGCGGTAAAAGAATGAGGTGCACATTCTTAAAGAGATCTGCGCAAATGCGCATATTTAGTGCGGCTTAGCAGGTCCGCTCAATGTCGACATAAATATTGTTAACTGAAGGAAACAGATTCCCGCGTACATTAACTGCAGAAAGTACAGAAAGTTAGATTTTCTTTTTTCTTTTCGAAGGGCATCGAAAATTGCACCCGTTTTTCCGCAATGCCCCATATGCCGCTACTCCATGTTTACGCTAGTGAAAAAAATATACGGGGCTCCAGTTTGACGGTGTTTTAGGTGGAAAGTGTGGCTCACGGATTTCCATGAAGAACAAATTTCAGAAGACCGACCTTTTTTTAGGCGGAGGGTGCCAGAGACGATACTGGAACGCAAATACGAGGAGAAATGTGAAGACAGGGCTCAGAAAAAAAGAAATTGTAGATCAAACTCCAAGATTATGCGGCTGAGACACAACAAAAGATACAGCGTTATCAATGGCTAGATTGTAGATGCCCTATCTAAAAATTTTGTGAAATGGTCGCCGCAAAATCTCAGACGTCTTTAAGCAAAAGCGAGGAGCGGTATTCTAGGGGAATTAGAGGCTTTGGTAAATACTAAGGGTGAAATCCCTTCACCTGCTGTTCTCCTTTATCCGTGACTTGACAGCGACAGCGGCCTTTCAGGGATACTATATTTAACATATTTTCGGATCTTTGTTAAATCAACAACTGGTTAATTTGTTTCGTAAAACACCTTCCTGCCGAGGCGACCCAGCGTCTTTTAATATTTTCATGGCAACAATGCCTTTGGATTCCCGCTATGCAGGGACCAGTTGCGCCGCATGGAAACATTCCAGAGCGAGCGACATATAAAGGGAGGTGATCGACAAGTTTTGACACTTCCAGCAGCGATGAGTATACGAGGAGCTGCAAGATGACTGCAATGGATGAGGCCCTAGAGAAATTTGCGAAGGTGGAGGAATAAATAAAACTGCTGGAGGACCGGTTTGCTGGAAAGTTGATATGCTTCTTGTCGAAGAGGGTTTTGGCCGGATGGTGGTCGAGAATGTTCCACTTATATTTTAGGGGTGGATGGAGGATTTGGTAGCCCGTATCAACAAAAAAGATATCTCGTCGTAGGTCTGGCGTAATTTATTTAGATAATCGTATTTCTCTGCATTCAAGTGCACTAGGTCAAAATCAATAGAGAGAGAGTTCTCTTGATACTCCTCGAATTACTAGCGTCGGTGCAGCAGTCGCGCCCTGAAATATTACATTCTTCAGAGTTTTGCATCTGCTGTCTTGAAAGAAGTTTTTGTTGAAGTGAATTGGAGGAAAACTTGATATTTCCGCCGGTTTTCCTAACTCATCTATTTTTTTTTTTTTTTTTATGGCAACGCTTTCTCTTCCCAGAATTGTTGCGCCGCGTGGAAACGTTCCGGGGAAGAAATATAAAGGGAATTCATGCAGAGACTTCACATTTTTAGCAGAGATAAGATGAGAGATACGAAAAAATCTGCAAAATGCCTACAATGGATGAAGAGGCTAACAAGCCGCATTTGGAATTTACACAGGCATCTCAGGAGGAAGAAATAAAGCTACCGGAGGACCGACGTGCAGGAAAGTTCATATACATATTTTTAAATTGGATATTTAGCGGGCGGGTGGCACATACCTTTATTTCTGCCTCTCTGGGTTCAGCCATAGGGTATTTTTCGGAGGCAATGTACATTTCCCTCAAGTGGTATTATTTCTTTCCAGAAGAGGAGTTTCCTCGTCCATTTCCTCTTTGGTGGATAATCATTCATGGTTGCTTATTTTGTTTTTCCTCCTTATTTTGTCATTTTGTCTTGAGTTTTACCGTTGGCTTTGAGAAAACACAGCTTCAAAACTTTTTAGAAGATGTCGCCCATGCCGATTTCAGAGCGGATTCAGCAACTTGGCGGAAGGTTGCATTTCGGTCAAACCAGTTACAAAAACAAATGGGAAATGATTCTTCTATCTTTTACGGCGGAGAGCATTGTATGAAATATTTTGTGGGAGAAATTGTAAAGCCGGTTGAATCTCAGTCCTACAATATCAAAATCTATCATGAAGGCGACTCAAACAGGGATTTTCGCGACTTATACAGTGATTTTTGTGATGAGCCATCAAACAAGATGCTTGCGCAGAAAGCTGTAGAGAATTACAAAAAGACTGTTGGAAATTACGACGAAGTTGTACATGCCTATGAAGGGGCTGATATTAGTGATGATACTACGAATGAGTGTCTGTCGTTCTTTAAAACGTCGCCTTTATATTTTTTTGCAATAGAGTTCTCTTTATCGCTGATTATGCTTCTGGCGATTGCTGTTCGGTACTTTTACATTCTCATCCAAAAGAATTCCGAGTAGCGTACTACGGTCGGGATACAACGGTACATAAAATGGTATTGAAATGTATCAATTTAAAGTGGTATCAGATCCTTGGGAACGTACTACGATACTGAAGTGCATGTAGGAAAGAGGTAACCTTCATGTTCACCAAGAAAGTTTTTTCTTTCCCGTTCAGCGACAGATGACTGATTGTCGAATTTTTGTTTGCGGCTATCGTGTCCTTTCATTTCGTACTAAAGCCAAGTGAGATAACAATAGGAAGCTAATTTGTGACTTCGTTGTAAAAAAACTATGTTTTTGGTTTAAAAAAAAGGCAGGTGGTTTTTAAATTGGTGCTCAGGGATCTGATAGAGCCAACTATACTAGAATGAGACTCTCAGAAGCGACGAATCCACGAAGGTTCAATACCAATTGGGCATTTGGAGCCAGTTACCTACAAATCTTATACTTGCAATAGTTCTAAAAGACTCCAACAGCACTTTAGCAGTAAACAAAAACGTAGTACCCAGTATTGTTGTTTGTGGTTGTTTTGTACTTGTCAAAGCGGAAGTGGGAGGATACGCTTCGGTAGAGACGCAATGAATGTAGAAGAGAAAGAATGATGTTCAATACGTTTGGCGCGGTCAGTTTATCTTACTGTATACGAGAAAGTAAAAAAAAAACATGTATTGGCGAGGAAAGTTGAAAAAAGATGGAAGGTAAGGTGAAAACAGACATGCACATTAAATAGTTATAATATTGATAATTGTAGATGAAAAAAAGGAACAAGTGCGGTGAACTGTACATGTCCAAACTAAATAGTATTTATATTAATATTACAGATAATAATAAAATGTTTGTGTCTTATTTAATAATAGAAATAGGTTGAAGTAGAGATAAGAAGGATGCCGTTATAGAAGTGTAGAAAAGGAAGAAAGTCGACACTTTCAAGGGAAGGGAAAAGTAATGCAGACTAGAATTAAGGGAGGAGAAAATAATGAGCATAGCGAAGTAGTTTGGGAATGGTAATATTGAAATACCGGGAAGTCAGAGGGATCGTGTAGAGTTGATGGATTTGAAATGACAGAAAGTGCAGAACTGACTGAAGTTAAATTTAATATTAAAAGAGGAGTGATTAGTGAGATGTAACGAAGTGAAGAGTATATGAGGGTTATTTGTGTGGGGTGGAGAATATTTATATATTTTATTATAAATTTCGAGGATGAGCTGGTTAGAGAGAAATGTACCCGCTCCAACGAGTAAGTCTTCCCAGAACTACTCAGAACTCGATGTATAACCTAACCAAAAGGATAATAGACCTAATGAAAATGATTTCACCGTCATCATTCCCCGCCGCGATGTGTACTACGTTAGAATGAGGTAAAAGGAATTGTATAGTTTGGACATCAACTCACTTGACACATCTTCCCGATGGCCTGTAAAGGCAAAGCAGCCACTTGCTGATTTTTAACATTTAATGTTTTTATTACAGTGATTGGCTTTGTTTTCTGCACTTTCGCTATTAGCCTTTTTCACCACAAAAATCATTCAGAGCCCACTCAAGTATCCAGAGTGGAGCCTGGATATTTATTATGTTAAAAGATAAAGCCACTAAGTCAAACCTTTGGGTGCACTTACGCTTTCATACTAAAGGTGAATGAGGCAGACCTGAGCCCAACTCTTTGCCTCGTCGTGTGTGGTGCTCATCAGGGTGTCCAACCCATACATGATTTTGGAAGTCACGAGGAAGAGTTTGAATGATATTCCGATATAATGAACCAAAGGTTTACGCTGAGTGATGAGAAGCTTGCAACCGAGCAGGTATAGGTGAATTCATCTCGGATTATCTCATGATTAGAATCGTTACTATATCATTAGCCGATTATGAATAAAAGCAGGCTGAGCCCTGATAGGGGAAGCAGATCCATTTAGAAGGTAAGTGTGAAATCAGATGCCACATGCATGATTTTTTTAAAAATGATGGGAAAGAGTGCTGAGGATGAGCTAAGTTTTTCTGACTTCAATGCACCTGGATCGCTGCCTAGTTATTGTTGGGGCTTACATGTTGCTAGCGAGTCAGTGGTTGCGGTTAGAAGAAGTGACGAAGAGGTGAGACGCGGTCGTATGGTATTCAGGTATTCTCTACTGGTAGATCGCATAATATAAACTGTGTTGAATTCACAAAACGTGGAAACACGCTGACAAGGCTGAGAAAGGGGAAGTGGCACGATATCATTTTTGTAAAAAAAAATCGAGTTCATTTTGCTTCGCAGGATTACAATACGAAATTTATCCTGGGGGAGAGGGATTCTCTTAAGCACCTACGTCAACCGATATGCAATAGGGCTGTTCATCCTGATAGGAAAAGCCACTAGTTGAGTGACGTGTAAAATGACAAAGTAGTTCCAGTAACAATATGTTATTTGATACAGCGCTTTTAAAAGTGAGAGAGTGTGTTAAAAACGAAGGTTGTCAATAAGTGTCTCGTGGACATGCAGTTTAAAAAATATTGTTTCAAAGGATTGAAAAGTATTCCTTGAGAGAAACACACTGACCCTAGAGATAAAGGTGGCCGTATGCCAATCTGGTAGGATTCATCATTATTTTTTTGGCCCCCATTGAATGGAACAGCTCTATTTGTAGTCCTTTATGTTCAATATTAAGGTTTCATCCATCAATCCAAAAACGATAAAATAATTTTTAAATATTAAATTCTGCATCAAATATATCTGAGGTACCCTTAACTACTACACGGTTGAAGAACCTATCGTTGGTGATAAAATACGGATAATTGATCAACACAAATTTATGATTATAATAAAAACAATGAAATTATAACGTTTATAAAAGATTCAGACGGTCTGCTAAACCTTTTGGTGACAACTCCCCGGGTATGGTAACTTCAATATGTAACCTTCAGAATACACCCAGCAATACTTGCCAGAGCACTCATTGATAAAGACTCTAGATAGATGCAACGCCGGTAGGTGGCAAGAGTTTCAACAATTTCGCGAGTTTATGATGAAATAATGCAAGATGATAATAGTATACTGATATGGGAAATAGATAATTTGGCCACTTTGGAGGAATTAACGGGAAACAGGACTGAAATCAGCACTAAAGAATCCTCTAAACAAGGCCGAAATGTAGATTTTTTGTAAACAGTTAAAGGTTTATCACTACTTGATTTAACTTTACCATTCACTATTATTCTAGCTATTATCATTGACGTGATTATATCGATTCATGTACCCTCCTCGCGTGATGTATTTAATCTAACTAAAGCTTCCAATTTCGTTGGAGTTTCCGTACCTTTAACAGTTGGGATGATTATCATGATGATACCTCCGATTTGCAAAGTTTCGTGGGAATCAATTCACAAATATGTGGGTTTGCGTTACATTAGAGGAGAGGGAGGGCTAATCTCTTTTCTATTGAATTGGATATTTGGTCCTTTGCTCATGACAGCGTTCGCATGGATGACTTGATTTAAATTCGAGGAATACCGTGAAGGCATAATTATGATCGGAATAGCGAGATGTATCGCCATGGTACTAATATGGAATCCAATCGCCAAGGGGGATAATGATCTATGCGTTGTTTTGGTGGTTATGAATTCACTTCTTCAAATAATTCTCTATGCTCCTTTGCAGATACTTTACTACTATGCTATATCACATGATAAACCCGCTATCTCACTCTGAGATGTATGAAGAAGCCGCCAAGCATGTCGGTGTATTTCTCGGTATTCCTCTGGGA
Organism: Zygosaccharomyces kombuchaensis; assembly: GCA_003705955.2. Lineage (NCBI taxonomy): Eukaryota > Fungi > Ascomycota > Saccharomycetes > Saccharomycetales > Saccharomycetaceae > Zygosaccharomyces > Zygosaccharomyces kombuchaensis. The sequence continues at coordinate 20,414 of PPJZ02000110.1, forward strand.
TTAGGAATTCTTATTCGTTTTCTCTTTATCTATACTGTGGGAACGAAGAAATTCGAGCGGTATATTTTAAAATTTATCTCCCCTTGGGCAATGACCGGATTCCACTATACATTGCTTGTTATTTTTGTCAGCAGAGGTTATGAATTCATACATCAAATCGTTCAAGCGGTACAGAGTTTTGTCCCTCTCATTCTTTATTTTCTAGTCGCCTGGACCATGACATTTGGACTAATGAGACTATTATCCAGAAAAGGAACCAATAAAAAACTGTGACTGTGATCAAGAATTGCTTTTGAAGAAAGTTTGGGGCAAGAGAAGTTGCGGTGCAAGCTATCAAACTACCCTGACCCAATGTTTCACCATGGCTTCAAATAATTTCGAACTATCTTTGGCAGTTGCAGTTTCGATATACGGTAACGATAGTAAGCAGGCAATCGCAGCAACTTTTGGACCGTTATTGGAAGTTCCAGTTTTGCTGGTGCTTGCGGTGTTGGCCAAGTTTTTCAAATATATTTTCATCTGGGGAAATAAAAACGAAACACGAGATGCATGTCTATAAATTGGCAATTCCGAAGGTATTGGAAGGAACGATAGCAGAGATATAGCACCAGAATAGGATTGTTGAAGCAGTTTGATTCTCTACCACTATTATCTGAACATTTGCACAGCAAAAGTAAGGAAAATATCGCAAGTAGATGGTACATTTTGGCGTAGGATTCCCTTACATGTTCCTCGAGCTGCCATTGCTGGCCTATTCTAGGTCCAGCGGAACGTCTATGTGGACGAGAGAACCCGGCGTATCCAGTTATTTACTGACTAAAACAAAAATGGATCTTCTGAATCTGTCTCAAGACATTTGACGGACCTGACTCGGGCTATTCGCTCTAAATTATTCCAGTCCTTAGCCAAATAAAGATAAATGCGCTTGGCGACACACATATGATGCGTTCACACGCGATAAGTGGATGTACGTTGAAAACCTCCAGCATAATGGAAGTATCACAACATGAGGTTTGTCCAAGATAATGCTGCATACGTACCTGTTGGGGGGAGGGGAGTGTGGAGGCACGGGAAGGTGAGAACGTTCTTATAAATACGTATGTTATACATAAGGTTATGGTGAGCTTCGCTGCAAAAGATCAAATATTATTTAGTATGTATCACAACGGATGATTAAATGAACAACAATTAATCTATTAACTGATATAATATTCTTGTTTTTATAGCTTTTAGTTATTATACGAAATCTCTTTAATTTATTGTTTATAAGCACCAATTGTTACATTAAAATTCAAAGTGTGATATTATTTATAAAGGATTGTATATTTTTTCCTCAAGAAAAAAGATAATATTCAGATATACTTACCAAAAAAAGTTACTATATACAAATTAGGTAGTTTTTTAAAAGCATAAATATCCCAATATAAAAGAAAAAAAATACTCTACTCTTACATATTTTTGGTATTAATTGGAATATAATTCTTCAGGGTATCTCTTGTTCATAGGACCCATGATGGGCCAAGGAATACCGACAGCCACATGTCTGTCTGTTTTGCTAGTGTGTCTTCTACTCTCGGACTTATTCTTCGCCAGATCTTCTCTTCAGAGGCCTCCCAGCCACCGCAAATCTCGGCGCGCGAAAAAAATACATCAGCCACTTTACACCTTAATGGGGGATCGCCCATTTCCCTCTAAATGCATATGCAATAGCGGGAATCGTGTCGGCATTTTTACGATTTCGTCCTCTAGCTGCATATGCATTTAGCAGGCTCGACGAGAGGACACAGGATGCCGACGTGCTCTGGTGCGATTTTCGCACAGGATGGCGTGCCGAACTGCATAAATGCAGGAATTCGCATAATAATGCAGAAAGGTGTGCTAAAGGAATATCCATATTGACTTTAGTGGTGCTCTCGTTGGCTGGAGATGAGCGTCGACATGGTGTGTTGTACGTGGCGGTGGTGCCGCTTTTTTTGAGCTGCTTGTAAGAAGAGAAGAGAGAGCCGTATTTTAAGTGTTGCCAAAAGTACATAAGGAACGGGATATGATCGAATTGGAGTTTTGGTTCCATGTTTTAATTATTTCATAGGAATAATATATCATAGAGACTTGATTGCATTGGATCAATTACTCGGAATAGTCCAAACAAACACTC
>PPJZ02000111.1:0-22413 GCA_003705955.2 Zygosaccharomyces kombuchaensis
AGGAACCCAAGGAGGAACCCAAGGAGGAACCCACGGAGGAACCCAAGGAGGAACCCAAGGAGGAACCTAAGGAGGAACCCAAGGAGGAACCCAAGGAGGAACCCAAGGAGGAACCCACGGAGGAACCCAAGGAGGAACCTAAGGAGGAACCCAAGGAGGAACCCAAGGAGCTACGGAACACAGAACAAACACAGACAATTGTACAAAACAACGAGGACGTGGCCAAGGGTCCAACCGAGGAGTTCGAGAGCGTGGCTTTATGAAGTAGTCTTATATTTAGTTCCGTACGCACGTTCTGGTTTGTATTACAGATTTATGTCTCTTTTATTTAGAAATTATTATTATTATTGTTCGTAATAGAATTTGGCTAATATTTACAAAATCAGTTCTTGGTCCGCACTTCTCACCATATTATCCTTTGCAAAAAAGGTTCAGTTTCCCAAACAATGGCGCGGGTCTTGAAGATATAAAAAGTGCCCACGTTGATCAACATGAACCAGAAAAATTCTGATGCTAACCTCTTGGTAGAAGAGACTGTAACCGGTGGGTTACCAGGTGCAGCTGGCGTCACTTCACCGAACAGTGGTTCCGCATTGCATGTTAGAAAAAGTCTCCAAAACAAAAACGGTAAAATGTAGTAACGCGGCTCAAAAAGGGGAGACGGCGCAATGGTAACGAATGTGCACACTATCAGAGCAGTCCATGAGATATGAGACAATTGTATGGGCAAATCAATGGGGTCCTTTATTGGCACAGGCTCCATGTTTTCAAAGGTCATTTCACTCGGCCTTATAGTTTCAAAATATACATATGTGGCAAAATGGTACACTGGTGCCATGAAAACATACTTCACCACTTTGCTTGGGTTGCCAATAAACCTTTTGAAAATATAAAACGCAAAATGTCTGTTGTCTGCCAAGATGAACGGATGCACTTTGGTGAAAAATCTAATGACAAGCATAATACCCAATAGTTCCACAATGTATTGCACCAGACTTCTTCCCAGCCGCCCTTTGTAAATCTTGAGAAAACTGTAGGAAAACCACAATGGAGTGCTGAAGAATGCAATGAACAAATGACAATAAAAAAGTTGAGCCAGATGTAACCCTGCGGAGTGATTTGACTTGTCACCCAAGGTAATGGACCTATTCCATACCAAATAGATGAGAAATGCCATAAAATTGAAGGCATAGGGTAAAATCACAGTCGTGAAATCATCTACCGAGTGAATTAGGAGTTTCAAGTAATTGTTAAAATGGTGAGCATTAAACTGTTTCTGAATAATGGCCCTTCTTTCCACGGCCACCACCATGACAAACCCGGTCCATACAATATTAGTCTGTCTGAAAAAACAGCTTAACCCAGCACATATGCTGCTAACCCATATACTGCCTTTGGGACCAAAGGGTAAAGTCAGCACACAAGTCAGGGATTGCAGAATGAAAATGGTGGACCATAGGTCCGTGTAGTACAAGTAATAAAAAGTGGTCAGCAGGGGAAAACACATAAGCGCCACTGGCCAAAATCCAATTGCATTAAACAAAAACAAAGGTCTTAGCACAGTAAAGGGCAAAACGACGGTGCCTCCCACCAAATTAACTGTCCTTAAAATTGTTAGTGTACTCCAATTAGTGCAAAAATGTCCCACTTTGTAACTCATCCATCCCAATATGTATAGGCCTGGTGGCGTAGTAATCTTGGGATCCCACTCAGTCCAATTGCCTGCAACGTATTTCAATGTTTGACCTACATGAAACTTCTCATCAATAAATTCATAGGGTACAACTTTCGTTGTAATGTAGTAAAATGTCACCAAAAAATACAGCACAACCAGAGGATACAAGATCACATTCAGTATAAAACTTAAAACCACTTCTGTCTGTAAGTCTCTCTGTATCCCAGGCCCAATAATCTGGGTCACTCCCTCTATTACATTGTCTTCCTCTTTTGAAACTTCTTCGGCACCCATAATGACCAGCAATAAAGCCCCTTTAAATATTCTTTATGAGTTGAGAAAGGCAGATGCTTAAACTGTTCGTTCTTTCTTGAAGGCGACATTGAATTTGAAAATTTCGCCAACCCTTGTGTCCTTTGATGATGCGAATCACAAAACAAACTGGAGCCGTATCCCGTAAACTACCAAGAATCGAAGAACCGAGACAGAAAGGCAGGTTATATAGCTAAGATATTGTTATGAAATGAAAGGGGTTTTGTTAGCTTTACTCATATATGTTATGGTATGGCGACCCCGGCTCTGTCTCTGTGTGGAGGACGAGGATTTAGCCACTCTTTCCAGCCAAGTCCAATACGGAATACGATCGCAAAGGGATTTGATGAAAAACGTTACGATTGACCAAGTACCAATGATTGGAGTGAATCTGTACGATACACTGTTCAAGAGTGGCAAGAACAATGACACGAGGGCTTTAATGAGTATGTTAGAGTTGATGCAGAATGGAGTGCAAAGTTTTGTAATAGATTTGGAGCATCGATCAGACCAATGGATATTGCGACAGAGCAACGTGTCATTCAGCAAGTTTTTAGACGTGTTACAAGCGTACGTGAATAGCAGCGATAATAACTTATCAGCCAACATGATGGTATTGTTGCTCAAGATACCACCATCTATATTAGGCACAGAGGTCAACAACAGTAGCCCTGCTGGAACAGGGTTCAATTATTCATATTCATTCACTAATTTGACATACCTACTGGACCAAAACCTGGGGCGACAGCGAATCTATACACCGGACGACCTAGCAAGTGACCGAGAGTCTGAGCAGACTTACAACATCTTCGGTGAATCAAGTATCGGCTGGCCGACATTGTCATCATTTCTATATCGAACGAGGAGGCGTGTCATATTGGCAGAAATGACAGGAAATCCGGACTACATCCAGTTGCCTTACATCTTTAATGGATCATCAATACTGAATTTTGACGAAGGAAACGCGACTTTGGGGTTGCCGGGGACAATTGATCAAATAATTGATATGTCAGAGAAAAGTTGGCGGTTTTTGGAGACTTCATTTACGCCAACAGATATCAAAGAGTATATGGACTTTGGATATAACCCGATCATCAAGAATGAGTATGCCGCAGATAATTTTACAGACATTTCACAACTGCTGAATACCTCCCTCATGTGGTCTTGGGCACCCAACGAACCTTATAGTAAGCTAACGGATAAGAAGTCACGAAAGAATCAACTAATAGCTTACAACTGTGCCGTTTTACACTACACGGCCCTAAACTCTTCAGCAGTCTGGGAAGTGGAGAACTGTTACACAAAGTATCGTGGACTTTGCAAAAATAAAGATAGTGTATATACGTGGAGGATCACTACGGGATACGACACGTATTTTGACTTCGATACTCATTCGGAATCCAAATGTCCTGATGGCTACGAATTCTCACTTCCCAAGTCACCGTTGGAGCAGTTATCGGTGATAAAGTATTTAAACAGCATCTCTTCAGAGGATATTGATATTTGGATTGATATGAATTCTATATCTGTGAATGATTGCTGGGTCACCGGTGGACCGACAGCTACTTGTCCTTACCAACGTGCCGTTTCCAAAAGAAATTTTGTTGCAATGATTACACCGGTCAGTGCCTGTTCTTTTGCGATTTTAGTCGTCGTTTGTTATTTGAACTTTTTGCGTGTACCTATCCATAATAATAGGAAAAGTTGGAAGCGAATAATTAACGAAGTTTCTAAATGGGAGGTGGACGGCGTTCCATCATAGTAATAGACATTTTAATAATTAATCAACCTATTCACTTATCATTTATTCATGTTTTTTTTCTTTGAAAATAAATTAAACTATTTATACCTGTAAAACGGCTTCTTAATGGGATTAGCATACCTGAGCACTTTCCGGGTCAATCTCTTCCTTTTGAACATATCATCGATCAAAAATTCATCCTGCACTGATAACTCCAAACCCCTTTCACTGGCCCACTTTTCCACATTATAATCGACTTGCCAATCTATATTCTCATCAAATGACCATGTCTTTGGGGGCAAAACATCCTCCAAACTGGCCACACCTGGTGGAGGCTTTTGCAACTTTCTGTAGCTATCCAGTGGATCAAAGACTTGATTTGAAAGTTTAAAGAAGCTCCAATGGCGAGGTGTTATTCCCTGTTCATATATTTCAAATATCTCAACGAACCTTACTTCAGGTGGCTCATCTAGAATTACGTCGTATTTTTTGGAATTTTCAATACTTTTTTTACCATGGTGCATTGGTTGTGTATTTAAAAACCGTTTAATTGCTGGCAAAAATTTGGGGTGGGTTGCAATCATGGTTGACCAAATTGATAGGCTGATAACGAAACTCCAATCAATGAATGGTGAGATAAACCCTAACGTTAAAAACCCCACAAAATAAACCAAAAATACTAGTGTGGAATACCTTTCATCTTTAAAACCTGCGATGCCATATTTGAATTTTTCCAAGGAATCCCATAAGGACAAAATAGAGGTGGTTGCGTTTTGGAAATCTCGTAAGTTGGCGACGAATTCTACTCCATTATTAGCATATGCTTCCTCGAAAGCCCCAGAATCCAGACCATGTGCATTGTAATCAAATTCCTGCAAAACAAGGGCAACCCGATGTGGCTTTCTTGATCCACCATTCACTAAATCTTTGAGAAATGACTTCCCATGTACTCTTCTGACAGGATATTTAGTTCTTCTTAGAGGATGTCTACGCATGTAACCTGGGACCATCATCGCATACATTGTGTATAGCAGCGGCATAATAAGCAGGTACATTGGATCAAAACAAACCATGGTGAACAGAATCAGCATGGTGACCGTGCCGGACGGATTCCTCCACGTGAGCAATCTAACGATTGAATCTTGTACTTCAAACAACCCTCCCATCTTAGCAGTCAAATCCTTCAGATTCTGAGTAAGCTTGGTTGCCGACACTGTCTGCTCTTTCATCCTTTCTGCTTCAGAATGTGACTCAAAGAAATGCTCCCTCTCTGGCAGTTTCTCAGGAACCATTTTGGCAATTAGTTTTTCCACAAATATATCTATAAAATGTTGCCTTGTTTTTGATTCCAGCTTGGTGGCGACTTCCTCCTCAGCTTCCGTGGATGAGGTTGGTGCTTCACTATAGATTTCTTGCCTGAAATTTTCATCCTTCCAAAATTCCTCTGAACTTTCTGTATCTTTTCCTGAAATAAAGTCTTCGTTGGATGGTTTCAACTTCTCCAAAGAAGCGTTGAATAAAGAACTCGCCACTCCATGGACTACTTCCAAATTGGGCAGTCCACCAGTTTTTTGTGCGTCCCCACTATTCACAAGTGCAGCGACAGCAGCTGTAGTATCAGCAACCATTAACGAGTCCAGCACCTTTTCATATCGTTTGGCGAAATAAGTTTTCATAATTTCACGTTTCCTGGGAGCACTCATGATGAGTTAAATAAATATAGTACCTAACTTGAAGAATGAGGATGCCCAACTCCGTGTTTGGCTTATGAATTAAAGATGAGATTTGAATCACAATGCCCTTTTTTTATTTTTCATGCCAAGGATACTCAGCCGCACATAAAAAATGAACAAATCAAAAACAGTTGTATCTATTCAATATACACTAATATTTATTTGATCAATACATAAACCACCCAAAAGAAAGAAAGAACTTAAATAAATTACCTTATCATTTCTTCATGGCAACCTTCGATACCCTCAACATACTCAATAATATCTGAACCGTAGAGCCCACTTTCCTGCGCTTCACTAATCACATCTTGTTTGTCATTCCACAGTTCGTAAAACCTAATGGTTTCGTCGTTGGTAGCAACGCATATGGAGGTCATAGATGGAGAAGATACGGCACTGAGCACTCGCAATGGGCTAGAAGTGCGTACCTGTGTCAGAGCTGTCAGTTGAGGGTAAGAATAAAGAGTAATGAGAATGGGGTCATCGATGTCTCCAAACCCAAAAGTAGCCACAATTTGTTTGTATCTTGTAGACCAAATAAGTGAGGTGACTTGTCCAGAAGTTTGAATTTCGTTTAGTAAGGTGCCTGTGGTAGTGTGCCAGAATTTGATGGTTCGATCTTTGCTCCCTCCACCGGTGGCCAAAAGAGATTTGGACCAGGGACAAAAGGCTACAGCCTTCACCGCAGCCTTGTGTGGGAGAATGAATCGTAGTTTGGGACACTCAATGGATGATATATCCCAAAGCGTGCAAGTATTGTCGTTGCCGCCAACGGCCAATAGGCTACTGTCTTCATTCATGGAAATTCCTGAAGAGAAAAAGTAAGTTAGCAAAATGGATTTATTTTATAGAGAAAAGGGTATTTTTCTTCAATGGTTGACATACCACAAACTTGCTGGGCGTGTGCTTGGAATTTGGCCAAGCATTCTAGGGTCAGCAAACTCGACGCAGGTTCATTTCTGGAGGTTAAAAAAAATTGACTGTCGTCTTGAATTCCACTTTCAAAAGCGGCGCCCGTGTCAGGTTCAAGATTTAACAAAGCTGTTCTGTCTTTGATGATCAAATAGCTTATATCGCCGCATTCTTCACCGATTAATAATTTATTTTCTGTGGATTGGAGATACCATTGGACACAGCTTATTCCCCTTAAAGTGATAGACTGGTATTCAAATAAGGGCTTGGTAGGAACTCCCCTGTGCTTGTACTTTTGTACACATAACTCTTGATCGTAAAGCAACAAACGTCCCTGCTTAGTTCCCACGACAAATAACGTATTTCTGGGGCAGAAGGATACACAGGTGACCACGTCTCTTTTGCTATTCAAATACTCATGATTGAGTACTGGAATCGCACCCTGACTGTCTGACCAGATGTACGCTGAACAACCGAGTCCCACGATTACATTGTCTGTAGTCTTGGACCATGATACCAGATTTGAATAGAAATCATTGCGCAAGCAAGGCGCATCGAGAACGCGGTACGGGATGTATGATTTGATCCTTTTGGCAGGTCTCTTTACATTTTCCTCTTTGACAAACGAGTGACTTTGATTCATGCTAGAGAAAGCAGATGTAGCTAAATACACCATGGCCCTCCCCGGCGGCAAGGCAGAAATCAGCGGGTCTACCGCCAAATAATGGTTGGAGCCTGAGCTTGTGAACGAATCATTCAATGATGAATCCTCGCTGCGGTCTCCCGAAGTGTTAGGTGTGGCAAACATGAGGACCCGCTGAGGTGACTGGAACCCCAAAGAATCTGCTATAAACCCTCTGTGCCTTCTCTGCTCATGGTGAGATTGGGACACGGAACCATGCGAGGTATCCTGCTGAGCTGAAGAGTCCGTAGGTGTAACTAAACCTTCATTGATTGAATCATAGTGGCCCGTATTCCTCAAATCTGTAAAGAACTCAGGCGATGACAATCGTTCAGGGGAAGGACAACGATCTACCAGCTCAGGCTCTCTCAGATCAAATTTTTTTAGTGAAGGGGAAGCTCTATAGGCTCTTTGTGATGTCTTCTGGGGAATGAAACGATCAGCACCGTAGCCGCCCACCCCCTTACGGCTGGTGGGTTTCAACTTTTTGACCTCCTTTCTCAAGCCGATACCGGTGGTGGAAGGTCTCTTGGAGGCCTGCATGTTTCAATAATTGATGATTCTTGTTATATTGAAGGTAAACTTAATATCGACAAACGGATGTTGTTTTTAAGGCCAAATTCCTTTAATGAATGGAAAAAAAAAAGAAGCTAAAGACAAAATGAAACGAGCAAGGTGACTAGCAATATGTCGTATTTTTGGAACGTGTTCTCACAGGGACAGGAGACAGAAGAGAGATAGATATTTTAAGAAAGGTTTATGATATGTATTAAATACTATAAAATTATTTTCACAAATATTTTAGTGACAGCGACAGAAAAAAAAAATACAAAAATACAAAATAAGATTAGATATTTAGTGAGAAAAGTGCGAATAACCACTCACTGATATCATGACGCATCGCTGAGTTGAACGCATAGGGTACCAAGCTATTTGTGGTAGCCTTGAGCGCAACGTGACAAGTCATGAAGAGTTTTCAAACAAACATTGTAAATACAATAATATTCTTGACTACCAGTAGATTGACATTTAAATAGTGAAAAGTGGCGCATCCCAATACCTAAATAGATGTGCCTCTGTGTAAATACTACTTGCACGTGATGTTCCCATTTTGGCTCAGGTGCAAGATCTACATCGATTAAGAGGTTGGTATTAAAGAGACCATAGTTTATAAACAAGGAAATTGTACAGGCAATGAACGTGCGCCATGCCATAGTCGAGAACTCAGTACAGAAACCTCCAAGGTTTTTACATGTGTCATTTAACCAGGATGACTCCTGTTTCAGCGCTGCTACGGAGGATGGGCTTCTTATATATAACACTGATCCGCTCTCATGTAAGTTGACGAAGCATTTTGAACCACAAGATGATTCAAGCAATGGCGCTGGTGCGGGAATTGGATACACGAGGATGCTTTATCGTACCAACTACACAGCTCTTGTGGGAGGTGGCAAGAGGCCGAGATACCCTCTGAATAAGCTGATAATATGGGACGACTTGCAAAAGAGGGAGAGTGTGGTGCTCAAGTTTATGTCTCCTGTGAAGCAGGTGTTTCTATCAAGAATACATATCGTAGTGGTTTTGAATGGTAGCATAGAGGTTTTCCAATTTCAGCCTAGTCCCAAGAGAATATGTCCATCGCTAGAGATATCCCCACATGGTCCTGTGGATTTTGTAGTGTCGCAGTTACACAGGAAAAATTCACAAGAGCCTCCTGATCTGTCCACTGCTGCCTATAGTGTTACGTCTGCGGGGGTGAATGGTATACTTGCTTTCCCATCCGCAAGAAGTACGGGACAGGTTCACATTGCTGATTTGTCCAGATTGAAGCACAATGACCAAAACCCAGAGGGAACACAATTGCTGCCCACTTCGATCATTAAAGCGCACAAAAGTCCCATCAGGGTTTTAAGGCTCAACCACCAAGGTACCATGGTGGCCACATGTTCCGTCCAAGGCACGTTAATACGTATCTTCAGTACCCATAACGGTTCGTTGATCAAAGAGTTGAGGAGGGGGTTAGACAGGGCAGATATCTACGACATGGCATTCAGCCCCAAGGGGACGAGACTCGCTGTGATCTCTGACAAGCAAACTTTGCACGTTTTCCAGATATCATTGAAAGAACCACACGGTGGGTCTGGCGCTAACGACGAAAACTCCAAGAACAAAATACACGCCTTGAAAAATGTCGTACCCTCCAGTTGGAAACCAAAGTATTTGGATTCTGTGTGGTCCATGTGCAGCGTCCATTTGAGAAATCCTGCCGTGAAGCGTAACGGGATGGAACCTCAGTTCCAGCGGGACCGCTGCAAGATCGGTTGGTGCAAAGAGAGTGGGGATCGCAGCAGCGATTTCGAAGAGGAAGATAGCATCGTGCTTGTTTGGCAGCAAACAGGCATCTGGGAGAAATACGTGATTCTCGAGAAGGACCAGCAGCAAGTGTACTCGGCGCAAGAGACTCTGAGAACAGACACTGCTAAAGACAGCAAGGCACAATGGGAACTGGTCAGAGAATCACGGAGAGAGCTTTAGATGTCAAAAATAAAAAACAAAACGCCCAAAAGAATAATTTTATATACAGGTGAAAAGAAAATATTATGGCTCGATTGATTGTCCCAATTTTTGAATTAGTAGCTTCTGCGGCAGATCGTTCAAATATGAACCGTGCAAGTTCCGCTGAAACTTTTCGCAGTCTTGTGAATCATTAAACGCCACGTAGTACAGCGTTCTTCCAGTATTTTCGTCCCAATAGAGTTTAAAGCAGTGCTTGAGGTCATAGGACCAGAACCGATCCATGACATGAATTGGCTTCGTCTCCAACGGCAAGTTCCACACAAGGGCAGATTTTTGCTCCAGTGGATCTGCTATCTGCTGCAACGCGTGAATGTCCACGTTACAGAGGGGCGGTTTTTTACTTCTTTTAGTGTGTACGAGGCCGAAGTAGGTGTTTGAAGAATCGTATGCCGCCAACAGATTATGCACGTAATTGGAGTAGATAGTCCTCGCTCTATCTGCTGAGGGCACAGGATAAAATTTAACTCGTACGTTGTTAATCCTCCCCAATGTCGTAGCCCTTAGATATCTTTCCGTGGAATTTTGATCCTTAAATAGAAGAAGGTATTGACCTTGGAATTGGAAAAACTTGGGATCTCGACATTTGATTAGCTCAAAATCCTCAACACTTAAGCGTTTAGACGTGAACACTGCACCTAGATTCAAGTTGCTAAAGTCTTCTCTAGTCAAAGATGGATTGTAACTTCTATATTTCAATGCGCTGTATTTGATCGCATCGGGAGTCCACACCGATGCCACATTTGCTCGAGCAGAGGGCTCAACTGTTCCCAGCAGTTTACCTTCTTTCAGATGTCCCAGTACCTGTCTCAACACGTTCTTGGAAGCCATGATGAGCTGCGATATAGTCCAACCATTAACGTTCGATGCCCTCCATGTTCACGGTTTGTATTCTTTCCAATCTAAAAAAGCCCTGTAACCCGCACAATAATATTTTTTCAACTATAAAAAGCATCGTCTTCGCCATTCTTAATTACAATAAAGACTTCTTTCCAAGAGAACCAGGCCGGGGGTGGAGATCAGTGTCAAGAAGAGCTTTGCTCAACTTATAACGAACATGGTTCTTGCCTTTTACCAGAACCATCCGGGTACTGTCTCACCAGGTAGTGCTGCATCCCTGGCCTCGTCGTATTTTTTGGAAACCCTTCCAAGGGCGCAAAATGCACCTTTGAAAAATTTCTTCATTTTTTATCATCGATCCAGTCTCCATGAGTTCATAGAACTGTGTTGATGGTATTATTCTCCGCAGTTGTGCAAATAAGATAAATAAATAGGATCCATTCAATGGACTATGTGATCGTCTATAGAGTCGTGTCTTGCTGATCCTTCGAGGACCTGAGAGGGAAGATAAGATCTACCGCCTAAGCGTCTGTGACGCAACCGTTAGAGGCATTCGAGACCAATTTGGCGTACTTAGACAACGTACCTCTGGTGTAGCGAGGGGCTGGAGGAGTCCACTGGGCCCTCCGTTCTGCCCACTCTTTGTCGTCCAACAATAAATCGATCTTGTTGTTGTTAGAATCGATGATGATTTCGTCACCGTCCTTGACCAAACCAATGGGCCCACCTTCAGCGGCCTCTGGCACGACATGGCCAATCAAAAAACCGTGGGATCCACCGCTGAATCTACCGTCAGTCAACATAGCAACATCTTTGCCCAAGCCGTAGCCCATAAGAGCGGCAGATGGTTTCAACATCTCTGGCATACCTGGACCACCCTTGGGGCCCTCATACCTGATCACGACAACAGTCTTCTCGCCCTTCTTGATCTCACCTCTTTCAAGGGCGTGGATGAAGGCCTCTTCCTCTTCGAAGACACGGGCCTTACCTCTGAAATAGGTACCCTCTTTACCCGTAATCTTGCCTACGGAGCCCCCTGGGGCCAAGGATCCGTACAAGATCTGCAAATGGCCACTGGTTTTGATTGGATTGGACAGTGGCCTGATAAGATCTTGGCCTTCAGAGAGGGAGACGGCCTTGGCAGCACGTTCGGCGAGAGTCTCACCAGTGACAGTCAACGTGTCACCGTGCATGAACCCATTCTCGTACAAGAACTTGATCACAGCCTGTGTGCCACCGACTTTGATCAAGTCGGCCATCACATACTTACCTGAGGGCTTGAAATCACCGAGCAGTGGAGTCTTCTCGCTGATTCTTTGGAAGTCGTCTGGGGTTAGCTTAACGCCTGCAGAGTGGGCGATGGCCACTAAGTGCAAAACGGCGTTGGTGGACCCACCTGTCGCAATCACGTAGGTGATGGCATTTTCAAATGCCTCCTTGGTGAAGATGTCGCGGGGCAGGATACCCAGCTCCATGGTATTCTTGATGGATTCTCCGATGTTGTCGCACTCGGCTAGCTTCTCTTTGGAAACAGCAGGGTACGCCGAAGAGTTGGGCAAAGTAATACCCAGCACTTCAGCGGCGGAGGCCATAGTGTTGGCGGTGTACATACCACCACAGGAGCCCGGACCGGGGCAGGCGTGCGATACCACATCGTATCTCTCCTCCTCGGTGATCTGCTTCGAAATGTATTGGCCGTAAGACTGGAACGCGGCCACTAGGTCGATCCTGTCGGGCACATTGGTAGAGCCGCACGTAGGAGCACCGGGCAAGATGGTACCACCGTAAAGCATGATGGAAGGTCTGTTGTGCCTCCCCATGGCTATCATTACACCGGGCATGTTCTTGTCACACGAAGGTATGGAGATGTTCGCATCGTAGTGCTGGGCCATCATCTGTGTCTCAAACGAGTCGGCAATGATCTCTCTGCTCTGCAAGGAGTAGCGCATACCTTTCGTACCCATGGAGATACCGTCAGAGACACCAATGGCGTTGAACTGCATGGCCTTCAAGCCAGCCCTCTCGACGGACGCAGCGCACCTGAAGTTGAAATCCATAAGGTGCATGTTACAGGGGTTACCGGACCACCAACAGGAACCGACACCCACTTGACCCTTGTGGAAATCATCAGGCTTGAAACCGGTGGCATAAAGCATCGCCTGCGACCCACCTTGGTCCTTGGGCTCTGTCACGATGTAGGAGTACTTGTTCAATTTCTTGGCCACATTTTTCGTGGTGCAAAACTGCCTCGAAGCTCTCACTAGGAAACCCATGTTGCTGGAGCAGTTGGATGAGTATACTGATGAATATACAGAAGAACCTAGTTGTTGAGAAGACATCTTAGTAGATGAGTCTTGATTTTTTTTTTTTCATTTTTTTTTTTCACCGATGCGATGAGCTACGAGCGCTTCAGGCATCAGAGTCATCGCGGGCGCCGTAACCGGCCCAATTGACTGTACGATTCTTCGAACACCAGATCACAAAGGCTTCAGCAGCTTGCCATGTATTCTACCTCGGGGTTTATTTTATTCTATCCTGGTTTCGAACCCTCTTTCCAATAATTTGATGCGCTCGAAACGCACCGACCGAGACAACCCCACCAGGCATCACTTGCCCCTTGCAGCTCCCAAAGCCAGCAACTTCCAACACCAGCAGCTCCCATAGAAACGAACCACTGCTGCTTTGAGAAACCTAGTGGACCCTGACCTGGGCTGGTCTGTTCTAGCGCTGCTGGCTGCTGTTGGCTACTGCTGGTTCCGAGCATCATTGGCTGCTTCGTGTGGTGCGACGCGAAAACCACCGCGTTTCTCGGCTGACGCACTTTCGCGTTCGCGACTGTTCTTTTCGAAGCTGGCTTTATTTACATATTTCTATACAGATCGCCTCGAGAACTCGATCAACCACCGCACGAATATCGCAATGTCAATCCAATAGGAATCGCGTTCCCTAGAGTTGCCTGCTTGAATTTTTGTATATATTAAAAGAACTTCTTCTCTCTTTTCGGGCAATCGTAGATTGGAGCCTTTCCAGATCTGACTTTTTGATTTCGTTTTCCAATATTTGCTTTATTTAATTTGAGATTTTCATTTGGTTAAAAGTTGATAGCTTCTGAGGACCTGGGATAATCGAGAGTTACTGTTCTTTTTCTTAATTTGATTATTTGATTTTTTGATTTTTATTGTATTTTATTTCGTATTGTTACTGCTCCTCGAGATATGAACGCTGGTAGTATATCGGTAGCCTCCACGCTGCCAGAGGCAATTGACCCGTGGCTCCTAGAAAAGACTAAGACTCTGGTTAAGAGAAGTGAAAGCGGGGGTAAGGGTAAAAACACGGTTGCTGTTACAGTGGGTGTTGCCGTTGCGGTGCCTGTCGGTGTGTGCCTGATAGTGCTAGGTGTAGTGCTGTGGTTCGTATACCGCATGAATAAGAGAGAAGCTAAAGATGACCACGACCCGGATTTTACCGGAGACACAGAGTACCTGCCCAACCCATCCCAGATTTACGACGATTCGCAGTCTTGTATGTCACCAAGTGACAGCCAGGAAAAGGGAGATTCAGATTCGTACTTGCCTGCGAAGATCAAGAACCGTATGACGGCTTCGCGTGTGCAGAGTGTGGACCCATTCAGAATTCCAGAGAGGAACGACACAACAACCATCAGGGATTTTGCCAGGCATGTCCACGACCAAGGTTACGGGCCGTATCACATCGCATCGAACTCCAACTCGAGGACGGCTAGTTCTTACGAATTATCGCATCCGAAGAGTGGTCAGCACCATTCGTACACTTTCAACGCATTGACTTCGAAGGAGAACGTCCACGTCCACAATGCATCCGCGTCTCGCTCAAGTAGTATCAGTGAAGCGCAGGCACCGTCTGAGTTCCACAGTCCCGTGAAATCGGTAGCTGGTGAGGTGACAAGACAGTTTGTAGAAGAAGATAGTGGGCTGGAAGTGGATGAGTCTGCTGATAACAGCTTTGCCAAATCGAAGGAAGCTGTTCTTCAGAAACCCGATTTCCTCAACTCCAGGGATGAGAACCTGCCGCTGACTGAGGGGGAAGAGGAAGACATCAAGAGGATGAGAAGTGTCTATAAGGTGTATTGGGAAAAGAACCACAACGGTACGGAGCAGGGGACTGATTACCCAGAGTTGCCCACGCTGGATCCACTGGCAGACGCACTAGCCCAGAACCAGAACAACTTGATGGTTCCTAGTGCCCAGGAGCAACACCAGCGGGCCGCTTCGTCCATATACTCATCTGTGCCTACAATGAACATTTCACCAGAGAAACATCTACCCTTGCTGCAACAGCCAATGCAAGAGCCAATGCAGCAGCCAGTGCAAGAGCCAATGCAGCAGCCAATGCAAGAGCCAATGCAAGAACAAATACAACAGCCAATGCAACAGCCAGTGCAAGAGCCAATGCAGCAGCCAATGCAAGAACAAATGCAGCAGCCAATGCAAGAACAAATGCAGCAGCCAATGCAACAGCCAATGCAACAGCCAATGCAACAGCCAGTGCAAGAACAAATGCATCAACAGATGCATCAACAAATGCAACAGCAAATGCATCAACCTATGCAACAGCATATGCATCAACCTATGCAACAACCAATGTACAACGCACAATCCTATGGCTCGCCTCAATTCTACCCTCAACAATTCACCCCTCAACAGTATGCAAATTCACAGTTTAGCAT
The DNA here is from genome assembly GCA_003705955.2 of Zygosaccharomyces kombuchaensis. Classification (NCBI taxonomy): domain Eukaryota; kingdom Fungi; phylum Ascomycota; class Saccharomycetes; order Saccharomycetales; family Saccharomycetaceae; genus Zygosaccharomyces; species Zygosaccharomyces kombuchaensis. Next base: position 15,175 of record PPJZ02000111.1, read on the forward strand.
GTCCCCCATGCAATACGCACCTCCTGCACCATACGGAACCATGCAACAACAACAGTACCAGAGGGCCCATCCACAAACTTTGGAGAGCATCGATGAGTTACCCACACCTACAAATCTTCCTTACTCGTCTTCTTCTTTGTCCTTAACATCCTTCAGAAAGAAATCAAGGCAAGCTGCTGCTCTACCACCTCTGCAGGCCGCCAGAGTCAATGGTACAGCTGTGAACCCTATGGACCATCCTGAAATGTTTTACGCAAACAACCAGTCCTCAACTCAGAATACTGCAATGGCGCCATACCAGATGAGACAGAGTGTGGTTATGACCAACCCATCAGAATTGACAATGCCAACCAAGTTCAGACCAGCAGGCTCCATCAGGAACGTGAGCGGGATGAACACGAGAAATAACAGCATGACCAACCAAATGAACTCGTACTATCAGCAGCAGGTGGCCTACAACTCCCGTGTCAGCGGTCTGTTACAAGAGGAGGACGTCTTACATCCTTCAGGTGTTGAGGGCATTCTACCGCATAACGGCTCTCCGGACGATCTGCGCAGACAGCTTGGTACCTCACACAATTACAACATCATATGATTGAACCTTTTATGCATATCTGAAATTTTTTTTTGTTATCCTATATTATTGTATAACTATACACACTGTAAAACTATTACGCAAGATCGAAATCGTCGATTTGGTTCCTGTACCGCAACACATTCTTTTTGATCTTGGAATTATCCGTCCACGTAACGTAGTCCTCCATGTTTCTAGTTACCAGATAGGCAGGATCGGTGATCAGATTGGGCCCCACACGAACATGTCCCTGCTCAATAAACTTGACCGCATCGCTCACGGTTTCTGACATCCTTAGACGATGCATAATCACAGGAAGCCTCCTACGACAAAGGGCACTCACAGTGACTTTATTCTCCAGGTCCGAAATCTTGGATTTCGTCGCCAGTATGCCCATGGCATACAATTTCTCTAGAAGAAGCCTTTCCTGCTTTCTACGGAACGTATCTTCGGGTGAGAGCAGAGATAACCTATGCGCCAGGCGACGAATATCGCCGCATATCCTGTTGTACCTGTGGTAATCCTCCCGGTTTTCAATGTGGTAAGTTCTCATGACTTGTGTGTCTCTGTGACCTTGGTCTTGCTTCCAGTCGAAGAAATCGACCTTTTTGAGCAGCTTTTGCTCATGATGCTTGAGTTTCCTAACCATTTTGGGTATTTAGAATTGTGTGAAGATAACAAACAGCTATGAAGACCTTCTAGGAGTGACACTTTGGCCTTTTCAAGAATTTTGATGAGGTGCGATGAGCTTGAAGTTTTGATTTTCACATTATTTTTTCTTCCAAAAATTTAAAAATCGTAAGTAATGTTGATGAAAAAACTACTCCACGACCTCTCAAAGCCGTGAGTCCTGTCAAGAAAGGGCCCATCACCTCTTCATGTCCTTCATCAGCACCAGATTTTTCTCCACGAGCCGCCAGATGTGCTCGCACGTCGGCAGTGCTCCTATATATCTCGCACCTGAAACGAAATTCTTTGTCTCTGCCATGCCAGTCCCCAAAGTTATTAGAAAGGGCAAAAAATCATTGAAACTCTCCCAATTGATCACAGTAGAAGGCCCTAAGGGCAAGATTGATATGCAGGTGCCGGATTTCGTCAAAATCCAGGCGGACGAGACAGGTACAAAACTGAATGTCTCCGTCCTAGACAATAGCGACAAGATTCAGAAATCCATGTGGGGGACCATGAGGTCTCACATCAACAATCACATCACTGGTGTTAGCGAAGGCCACTTGGCTACACTGAAGTTCGTTGGAACTGGTTACAGGGCGCAATTGGAGCAAGGTGGTAAGTTTGTGAGTGTCAAAGTGGGGGCATCCATCATGCAAGGGCTACAGGTTCCAGAGGGCATCAAAGTCACGGCACCAGCCCCTACTTCTCTGATAATAGAAGGTTCTAACAAGCAGCAAGTCCATCTTTTCGCTGCTAATTTGAGGAAATTTCATCCGCCTGAACCTTACAAGGGCAAAGGTATCTATGTAAATAATGAGACCATCATATTGAAAGACAAGAAGATCAAATGAGCCCACCCATGCCTGTAAATACATGAATATCTCACTAATACTACCTTTATGACTTGGCAGATGACTTTGGGTCATAGTGAACGATTTCGGAAAATTTTGGATATCGATTCTATAGAAGTTTCATATACAATTTCAAGTACTCAAAAAGAATAAATAATACTCGTGAAGGATCCGTTTTATATCTGATGATAGGTTCAATTTGGTCCAGAACTCTCAGGCCCACTAAGTTTGCCAGATTCTCCTCCACAAGAGCATCTCTCATAGCTCCAAGTGTGGCCTCGACAATAAAACTGGAGGCTCAACCAATCAACCATTCCCCACAGCAGGCTCAAAAGAGGAAGTGGCTACCGTTGCGTTGCGGTGTTCTTTCCAAGAAAGAGGGTATGATGCCCTTCTTCGATGAATCCACGGGGAAAAGAGTGGCTTGCACGGTTCTGAAATTAGATAATGTGGAGGTCTTAATGCATAGAACTGTGGAAGAGAACGGTTATTTTGCATGTCAAGTGGGTTTCGGCTCAAAACATCCTGCAAAAATTAGTAGGCAGATGCTAGGCCACTTTGCGTCGAAATTGGTTAACCCTAAAGAGAGAGTTTGCGAGTTCAGAGTTAAAAACGAAGAAGGACTATTGCCGTTGGGTACAGTAATAAAACCATCTTTCTTAAAGTGTGGACAATTCGTGGATTTGAAATCTATGTGCAAAGGAAAAGGATTCGCTGGTGTAATGAAGAAATACCATTTTAAGGGTTTGAGAGCATCTCATGGTACCTCCATCATGCATAGACACGGTGGGTCATACGGTCAAAACCAAGATCCAGGTCGTATTTTACCAGGCAAAAAGATGCCAGGCCACATGGGAAACCATCATGTAACCATACAGAATGCGCAAGTATTGAGTGTTGATGACGAGCTAGGTGTGGTGCTTGTAAAGGGTTCCATCGCCGGTGCTCCTGGTACATTCGTTAAAATACAGGATGCCATCAAAAAACCACTGGCAAGTGACAAATAGATAGAGGGAATAAGAAAATCTTGAAATGTCTTGTATATAAAGTGTTTATATTTGCTCTTGACGGAACGAAGACTCATCGTCGAATAAGCCAAAACATACGATTTTGGGAGAAAACAAGCGGAGATCACTCCGTAGTAATTATATTAGTTAGAAACAACGAAGTAGTTAAAATCGAGAAGCAATTCAGTCATCATCCAATTCTGAAGGTTTCAACAAGCCACCAACCTTTGCAGCTCTTTCTCTGTCGATTCTGTGCCGCTCGGAAAGTTCTCTTTCCTTGTCCTCAGCGAACAGATAATCGGTTGGATCGCCACCGAATTCTTTGATCTGAACGAGAAAATCTCTTAAAGTACCATTGAATTTGGCAGGATCCCTATATTGGCCGATCAATGCCGTCAGAAAATTAACGATTTGCTCCTTTGCTAAATGTGGGAAGGCATTTGCCAACATGTTAGCCAAATACTCGTTCAAATACACGTGATTGGAAACTCCTTCTGGAGCAGAACCTTCTTGGTAGATAGGAACAGTTATCTTGTTGTCTTCAACCAGGGCAATCAATCTCATCAATAAAAGGGACTGCTTAGAGAACCCAGATTTGTGGTCAGAATCGGTAAGAACGTAAAAGGTCTCACTAACAAAGACAAAATAGAAATTTGCATAAAAGGCACTGGCAAACGGCGTCTTATCCAACTGTTCAATATTTTTTAATAGATCCAATGCAATTTGTAACCCATTGACTTCAACATCCCTGTCATTGTGTTTGAAAGCCCAACAGATGGAGTCTACAAACAGTTTGAATGCAGCGGGTGGTAATTCTAGAAGCGCACCAAAGGATTTTTCGTTGATAGCTCTCAACAACCTGTAAAATTCGACACGGTGCTCTGGATATTCGGTCAAGTCATTATTGATCATGTTCAAAGTACATTCGAAAACACTTTGTAATATGAGAATTACACCTTGAGGAATCATATGCCCGACTTTGTGTACCACAGTTGTCATGCAGTTCAGAACTTCGGCATCTCTAGCGTCGGGGACATTGTTCATGTAATCCTCTAGAACTGCGTTCAACAATGGCTCTACTAACACTTTGACTACTTCATCCAAGTTTTTGGATTTAGAGATGTAAATCTCCACAAGTTTCAGAATTTCTTTTTTGATGGTCCTTAATCCACGAACTTTGGGTGTCTTCGTGGCAATGAGGCCATCTTTGGCCACCTGGGCAGAGATCATAGAAGAAACAGCCCTGTAGAGCTGAAGCATGTTGTAATAGATGTGACCCAGTTGCGAATAGAAATCGGGCCCCATAGAGGCACAAACGGCAACATTGGTCTTAATGATGTTGGCGATAATCTTGACGGTCTCAGGATCAAGCAAAAGATCTGGATTAGCTGACGATTGCTGCACTATAGCATCCCAAGCCATGTTGGGCAATTGCATGAGGTCATTCAAAAGACGAATTCTTTCCGCCTCATTTCTCTCTTCACACACAATGAGACCACAAGCTCTATAAAAAGTATGAACCTGTTGAGGTTGTAGATCAGCGGTTGTTTCCTGAATGTCCTTGATGATGGTCTGGATGAAAGGTTCTGTCTCTCTTGGTTGCTGGATGACAAAATGGTATTTACACTTTTGGACAATCTTAATAAAAGTGTCACAGGCCATATCCTGGACACCTTCGTGAGTCTCATGCATGAATTCAAACAATTTGAGTACCACGGTCCGCAAGAAGTTCCAATGAGCTTTCAAAAACCGGGGATATTGGCCCACAACGTACATAATGTTGGATGCAACCACGGCCTTGTTATCCTTGCCCCTTTTCTTCTCCGTAAGCGCTAGCAAATCTTTTATCACCGTCACGACAAACCTTTTCTCAGTCTCTTCGTTCATGGTACCCGATATGGACCCAATAGCCCAACACAAAGTGTTGATGTTGTGCCAAGACCATTCGGAGCCGTCGATCTGACGCGCCAGTTTACTGATCATGATTTCCTCCGTATCAATGACGTCCAAATGGGTCAAATACACGAGCACCTCTCTTTCTGATTTGTACAGTTGGATGGTGTCTGATTCCTTGACAAACTCTCTGACAATTTCACCTTCGTCGTTCTCCACCACTAGGACTTCCTCTGGCCTAACCATGTGTTCGATAATGACCCATCTGAGTTGAGAACAGATGTCGTCGTAAATGTGCTTCTTAAGTGGGAACCTTTTTAAAAATTCTGGATTCAAAGCACCACTGTTGGTGTTGATCGCTTGCGAACCCATCGATAATTGCATCAGCGGGTTCAACTCGCTCAGCGGTAGCCTTTGCACCTCTTGGAAAAGATTGGCCACCAAGTTGTTCCAATAGTCTAAAGTGGTTTTGAACAGTTCTCGTTCCTCAATCTTGGACAATTGGATCAGATACTGATGTGAGTTCAAGAGAAGACCTTTCAAATTTGGGTCTTCAGCAGATGCATCTTCTAGCAGGGCCCTGTGATGGGTCAGAAAAGTGGTCAAGAACATGGCGAAATCTTGCAAAAACGACTGATCGCTACCGCTAGCAGTCGAATACGTGGCCCTCAAATCTGCAGAGATGGGCACCACACCGGAGGCAATCTGCTGTACCGTGTTTTGGAAGAAAAGAACCGTTTGGGCCTTGATGGAGGCGCTGTCGGCAGGGACCTCCAAACTGGACACTTCCGTCAAGCACTTCAAAGTGACGGCTCTGGTCTCTGGAGACATGAGGAACTTGGTACTTAGCAACGCAAGAATGTTACTCTCGTAGATGTAGCGATAGGGAATCCAATGCAAGTACCTCAAGAGAGACTCCAAAGCTGCTACCACCAGTGACGGCGAGGAGCCCTGTTCTAACACTTGGTAGCACAATTTGAAAATCTGCTCAAATTCTTTCGACATGGACGTTTTAAGATGCAACGATTTGGCTTGGGTCATCTGCTCTGCTGAAAAATCAAAAACCTCCTCTGACAAAAGCTTGAGGATAACCATGTTATTTTCACACACATTCACCGAGGAAGCAGAACTTCCAATCAGCTCCGGAATGAAATCGGGCCAATTCTGCGGCCATTCCTGTTTCAAGATCTGGACCAACGTCAAATCAGACTTGTTAATCAAATTTTTCTGCGAATGGAACAGAGCATCGTCTTGGCATAGCGAGATCACCATACCCACAACAAAATTTCTTATCCCCACGCGCTGGTCCTCTGGCAAAAGTCTCCATTTTCTAGTGATGAGTCTGTCGAGGATGGTCAACCCGATGAATTTGGTTTGCGGATTCTGCGAAAACTGCAAAATCTTGTCAGCACGTTGCCACGCATCCGGGTGTTCTTGGAACTTCGTTAAAACGTCTTGTGCCTGTTTCTGCTGTACACCAGAGCCTTTGTAAAATGTGTCTACCACTTGGTCTAGCACAGCGATGTCCAGATCCTTGGAAAAATCCAATATGGAATCCATGATGATAATGATGATGCAAATAAAACAAAGTATTAATCCAGTCTCTTTCTTTCCTTTGTTTATCTCTTTTCCTTGATCTCTTCCACCTCACACAACAGGCAGTCAAGTGAACGATTAACTTCTCTTTCTAAGAATACAACAACAACAAAGGGAGCTTTAAACTAACAAACAAAAAAAAAAGGCAAAAAAATGAAGAAAAATTAAAGGGTGAAGGTTCAATGTAGATAAAACCTTTAATTCGCAACGATACAGTTAACCCAGTAGCTCCTTTTTAGTTTTTTAAACGAAAAGTGGGATTTGGCTTATGTTTTTGTTTTCGGTTTTAATGTTGATATTTGATATTTGATTTTAATTTTGTTTTTGATAATTTTTTTTCAAAGTCTGAGCCAAATCTTCATTGCTTCGATCTGTATGTAATACGGGTATTTAAAAAGCATCGCAGGGGTAGCACAAGGGTTGTGACCACAACCCCCCGTGAAGAAGATGCATTGAAAAAGGGACCTTTATTGGCGTTACCCGGGAGAGGGGAGGTTATATGCACATGCCTTAGATATCGAGATGTGGGATCATAGGTGAATTGTTAACGGTAAGCAACTATAAGAGCGCAAGTGGTTTAGTGGTAAAATTCATCGTTGCCATCGATGAGCCCCCGGTTCGATTCCGGGTTTGCGCATTTATTTTT